>PVIH01005526.1:0-122752 GCA_004025045.1 Sigmodon hispidus
TTGTGTGTGTGTTGGGGCTTATGCCCTAGTTTGTTTCTCTGTGAAATGAGGTTAGTGAGTGTAATTGTGACATGGGGTTGGGGTGGTGGCTGCTTGGATGTTTACAGGCATCTCATAATGTAGTCCTGCAATTATTTAATGGATTTTTGGCTAAGTGCACATGGAGTAATTACTTTTTTCTTCACTATGAGAAAGTCCTTAGCAGGAACTAGTTAAGGGAGGAGAGTTGTTTTGGCTTGAAGTGCCAGGGGACAGATACTGCCATCATGGCAGGCGAGGCCAGGCACCTGGGATGGCTGTGTGCATAGAGTGTGAGACCTCTGCTGGTGACTGAGGATCAAGAGGCAGAGACCTTGGGCTGGAACCAGACATAGATATCTCCTTCAAGGTCTCAGCGACCCACCTCTGCTAAGTATGTCACAGTCCTAAATGGTCCTTGAGCTCCTGAAACAGGATCACGAAACTGGGAACCAGGTGATATCATTTGGGCATCTGTGGGGGCCGTTTCACATTCGGTAAATACCAAGTGGGGAACACTGAGTGGTGAGGAAGGAAGGGTTGCCAGGGAAGGCTTTGGAAGCAGCAGCAGTTAGTAGGGGCTTTAAAAGGGAGATGTGAGGGGCTGGAGAGATGGCTCAGCGGTTAAGAGCACCGTCTGCTCTTCCAGAGGACCCGGGTTCGATTCCCAGCACCCACATGGCAGCTAACAACTGTCTGTAGTTCCAGTTCCAGGCAAACACCAAGGCAAATAAATAAATAAATAAATAAAAAGTGTTTTTTAAAAAAAAAAAAAAAAAAAAAAAAAAAAAAAAAAAAAAAAAAAAAAAAAAAAAAAAAAAAAAAAAAAAAAAAAAAAAAAAAAAAAAAAAAAAAAAAAAAAAAAAAAAAAAAAAAAAAAAAGGGAGATGTGAGTTCATGATATGGAGAAGCCCAGGCCAAAGTGGCCTCAGTTTATCTGAAGCCCCTCAGGTGTGGGAGTGTGCCTGACTGCTAGCTCAGCTGAGAGGAGGTAGCAGCTGGAGCCAAGCTGGGTCTTCCTAAGTGTTCTTGGGATCTGGACCTTTTGCTCCCCACAGTGGGTGGTTGTAGAAAGGCTTGGAGCCTCAGAGTAACACTGTGTTAGAGTTTTCTAGATGAAGAGAATTGATAGGATGAATATATATTAAAAAGAAAATTCTAAGACTGGCTTACATGGTGGGGCCCGAGCAGTTTCACACTAGCTGTCTTAACATTACAGAGGCTGAGAACCTAATAACTGCCTTAGTAGTCCCGATCTCACTGTGAAGACCTGGAGGATTCCTGGAGAGCCTCCATTGCTCTTCAGTCCACATTGTAACCCAGAAGAAGCTGGGTCAGGGAATAAATGCTGCTACAGCAGCAGCAGCAGCAGGGTAGATGAACTCACCAGCTAGAAGGGAGGGCCAGCAAGTAAAAACCAAAGCTTTTCCCTTGAACCACTTTTATCTGGCTGTTACAGGAAGGTGCTATTCACATTTAAGGTGGGTCTTTCCCATTTCTAATGACCTGATAAAAATTTCTCACAGCTGTGCCCAGCAGACACTTTTAGTGGATTAAGGATCCCGTCAGGTTGACAACCAGGATCACCCATCCCAGGAAAGAAACAGTAGAAGGTAGATAAAAAGAGGGCTTGATGGGAAGTGAGCCAAATGCAATTGAGGATGAGTGACATGTGATGAGGGAGGTGGCCAGTCATGGAGAGAGATGACCCTGATTTTCCAGCCCAGGCACAGGCTTTGCTGAGTGTGAATGAAAAGGACTTCTTTGCTGCCAGCTCCTGGACCAAGAAATTATAGGTTTCTGGAGCAGCTCATAGAGTTGGAAGTTCCCAAGTAGACATGACAGTTCTGTAGATGTGACTTGGCTGGGAGAATTTGTTAGACGAGATATAGCTAAGCGACACAGAGCCAGGACCCCCGGCAGGACAGAGGAGGAGGAAGAGCTGTGCAGATGTGCAGTGTGGAGACCTGGGAAGACCCTGCAGGACAAGAGAAAGGGGGATGGAATCTGTGCTTAGGATGTCCTGTAGATGTGTCTCAGTGGCTTGGTGGACTGGCCACAGTGGACTCAGGGATTAGAGCATGTTTCATTTGTGTATGGCTAGAGGGAGGTGCTGGGACATGGGAAACATTGGGGAGTCGAATGGGGACAGCATAGCTTAGTTCCAGCTCTGGAAGCAGTTATCTGTTGCTGTGTTACCGGGTGCTCCGAAGCTCTGGGACCAAGAAGTGTTCTTATTTCACTTTTTGAGGCAGTGGATTTGGGGGGACTTCCCTGTGTCTGGGGTATGCTCTCTTGTGGGCTGTGCTGAAGGTGCCAGGCTCAGATTACTGTCCTGAGTCCCAGGGGCTGATGACAGGGCTCTGTTCCTTGGAGGCTGTGGACAGAGGCTACCTGTGATCTTTGCCGCATGGGCTTCGCCACAGCTCATGGCTGGCTTTGCCAAAACTAGCAATGGAGTTGACGATGGGGGTAGACAGGTCTACCAAGAACACACAGGACAGATGTCCTTCTGTAGGTGTAGTGACCTTCAGCTACCATACTGGCAAGGAGGCCGGCACTAACTAGGAGAGACCTCCAAACAGTAGGATGTGGGTGTCTTTGGCAGTCACCCTGCAAGTTCATTATTTGTATGAGTCTATGTCTCTCTACTGGGATATTGAGGGGCACCTGCCCCCTCCAGCTGTGTTGGGTGCCTGGTTCCCAGCACATAGCATACGATACATGGATGAAGCAGGTGACATGTTGGGATCCTGTTAGAAAGGGGCCAGTGGACTCCGGCCTGAATGTTATGGAGCCTATGATTGTAAGACAAAAGCTCCTCCTCTAGAGGAAAACAGATGGCACCATGGATCTCAGCAGCCTTAATTTTTTTTTGACTTTTGTTACATTTTTTTCTTTGTGTGACTGTGTGTGTGTGTGACACAGATGCCACAGTATACAATGTGGCAGGTAGAGGAAAAGTTGCTTGATTAAATTCTCTTCTTTTTGATATGAATAAAAAAATAGGGAGGTATAGCTTGGTGGTAAAGCTGCAGATCAATCAGCCCCCTGTTCAGATATGGGTGCCCCTTGACATGCTTTTCTAGTCCAAAGTGTGTGTATGTGTGTGTGTGTGTGTGTGTGTGTGTGTGTGTGTGTGTGTGTATCTTGCCAAGTGTTGTAGCTTATACCTTCAATCTCAGTAATTATGAGGTATAGGCAGACAGATCTCTGTGAGTCCAAGGCCAGCATTATCTCTAGCTCTGGCTAGAGAGAGTATCTTTTTTTCACTGTGTATATTCATGTATACAGTATGTTATATATAAGGGCATTTATAACAGCATACTTGGTATGCTAAGTCTGTTTCCTGACATTGGCCCTGCTTTTTTATAAACTCTCGCAGGACTGGGGTTAACTTGTGGGAGAGGTAAGGGATGACGAGCCTTAGTAGAGGCCTGGGTGGGGCCAGGGCTCATCATAAGTAGGTTTAGGTGGACCCACCTAGAGTCTTTAGCCCTGCCCTAGTCATGGGCAGATCCTGTATTGGGGATGGGTGGAGCGGCTCCTGAGACGCACCCCAGCCTGCTCTAACCTGGACATGGTCCAAGTCCTTCCCAGTTGTCCCCTTCCTGGAAGCTCTGTGCATGTTTTCAAAGCCATGGCTGGAATCCTTTTGAGCAACCACTCAATTACCCTTTATCCTGTAACTCAATAGAACTCTATTTGCAGAAAGGGATGTTGGGATAGATGGGTTTGAGGCTTTGATTGTGGATCTCTGGCTTGTGCAGGGAGCAAATGAGGCACCATACTTTCACTGGTGGCTGTGGGCACACAGTTATAGCCCTGCTGTGTTTGGCTCTGCCACAGTTGTGCATGACACAATAGAGAAGTGGTTGAGACACTTTTTGGCTGTATGTTGGTGTTTATATGCTACGTTCATCTTGTGAAACTCAGGAAAGTTACCCATTTGGGGTTTACTATTAAGCCCTAATAACCACGGGGCATAAGAGTCTCCAAGGTCAGGGTACCAAAGAGTCAGCTGGGAATCCTATGCAGAATTGGTTACACCAGAATTTATTCTGGGTAACCAATGAATTTATTGGACCTCCTTGTGGGTGAGGGGTTGTGAACAGGAGCATGGTGACCCACATTAGGAAATGCTGCCCCATAGCCAGGCAAGTGAGGTTCTCCTTAGTTACCCTTCCTCAGCATATACTCCTTCTGAGACTCCTAGGACATATGTGATTATGGTAGAATTACATATAAATGCCTAGGAGGAGCTGCTGGGATCCAATACAGGACTCACTGCCAACCGTCAGTGAGTTTGCTATCCTTTTACAAGTGGTCACAGTTGCTCTGTGAAGATACCAGCTTTTTTGCTTGGTGGAAGCATGCAGGAGGGGATGTGGACTTATATCTTATATCACCTTAGGCAGGTGAAGTCCTGCCTAAGAGCAGAGGGGTGGGTGGAGCCGAGGGCTGCTGGCTGGAGGGCAGGTCACCAGAGTGGCAGTCAGAAGGCCAGGGGAAATGGCTTCATAGGACCTGCACAGCTTGGCCAACCAGCGAGTCAAGAGATGTCACACAGAGACTGCCTGCCATAGCCTAGAGACCAGCAGCCTTTCCTGGTGCCTGGTTGGGTATCTTCCTATTGAAGAGGCTCTGACCCTACCCTTTTTTTTCCACCTCTGTTTGTCTCCTAATCCTTCTCTCCCCCCCCCCCTTATCCTTGGGCTTCATTGTCTCTTGTTGTGGCATCTGCAGAGCCTCAGTTTCCAGGGTGATGCTCAGCATGGCACTTTTCTGTCAGTGGCATTCCATACATGCCTTCTCTTGGGCTGCTAAAAGCAGAGGTCCAAACTGGGATTGCTAGCCAAGCAGTTGCTAGAGGGAGGCTCCAGTCAAAACGCATAGGGAATGCAGTTGGTAAGACAGGGATGCTTGCGAGATGGGAGCACTGATGAGAGAAGAGAGTCTAGCTGTAGTAGCTACCAAGGCTCCAGAGCCAGGTTGGTACCTGAGATATGACTCTACTCACTGTGTCTGTCTTGTAGCTGTCAGTCATTTTTAAGGTCTAGCCACTAACATGCTTTCAGGCAAGGGGGCTCCCAGCTCTGAAGGCACCCGGGAAGGGTGTACAGTACCAGGTGGTTGTAGCCTACACTCACAGCCTGGGGCTGCAGTTTCCTGCACATAACATGGGGTCTTTCTCTGCCATATCTCTGTCCCAGATTACTGTACATTGGCAGACTATGGAATGGATACCACTCTGACTTTGAACAGGGAGATAGGAAACCCCATGCTTGGGGAAAAGTTGCAACTCAGATGTCTTAGGAGCCTCTCTTCTATCAATATGGAGATCTTCTGTGGTCCTTTGTATTAGATTTTTTATTGTATCCCTCAGAGGAAATATACCAACACCTGTCCCTGGAGGAAGGTGCATGCCTTTCTGCCCTTCTGGATGATCTATCTCATGTGAGCCCTGAAGATATTTATTGTATGTGAACTGTGAGCCGAGTCTGTGAAACCAGGGATTAATGCATCCCAGTCCTTGCTGGCCCTCTGGCCAGTGCCCACATTATGTAATGCCTTTAAGGGTCTTGGGGTGGGCATGCTGCTTGGGAACCATAACTTATACTGGGTTTTAATCCCCACCTGTTTTTCAGCCTTGAACCTTTGTGCTGCGGGACAACTTAATGACTGAACATGGAGACCTGGGTGGGTAGGTAGTTAAGGGATGCTCCTATGATAGGCCTGTGGGTGGGTATGTAGTTAAGGCATGCTCCTATGATAGGCCTGTGAGTGGTTATGTAATTAAGGGTTGCTCCTATGATAGGCCTGTGGGTGGGTAGGTAGTTAAGGGATGCTCCTATGATAGCCTGTGTGCTATAAACCCTCCCCCCAGGCACCAGTAGCTCCCCTGCTTGTATTTCAGAGGAACAAAGAGCTGGGACACAGATGGATCTCTGTGTGACCAGAGGATGGGGTATTGGATGTCCTTTTTGTGCCATAACTATCCATCTCTGTTAGACAGGAATGTGGCTGGCGCTTGACTGATGCCCAAAGGATCTGGAGAGGAAAGTATTACTGAAAATATTTCATCCAAAAAGGACTTTGTGACAAGGTGTGCTTGTGACAGTCCTTGTGTGATGTTAGATGGGATTCTGTGCGACTTTTGTTTTGACATCTGGCTGGTTTTATGAGAGCCTTTCTGTAAAAATCAGGAGAGCCATGGCTAGGTGAAAGCTGCCACAGGGTGGCTGGGCTTCTCCAGAGCGCATGAGCGTCCTGGTTAATTTTCTTGTTGCTGTGACAGTGTACACGACATACCCAGTTTAAAGAAAGAAAGATTTATTTGGCTCACAGGTTGATGGTACAGTCATTCTGGTTAGGGGCGGGTGTGGCCCTAGGAACTAGAGACAGTTGGAGACTTTGCATCCATAGACAGGAAGCCGTGAAGGATGCTGGTGATGAGTCCTCTTTCTGGATTTTTTATTCATCTAGGTCCTCAGCCTATGGAATGGTTTGCCCACATATTTAGGATGGGTTTTCTCACCTTTTTAAATGCAGTCTAGAAACTCCTTTACTGGCGTGTCCAGAGGCTTGTCTCCTGAATTAATTCATGATCTTGTTAAGCCGAGCGTGAACATTAGCCATCATAGCTGGGCTATGGTCGTCTTTTGTGCTGCTGAGAGGACACACGTATACACTTAACTTTCCTGCCTTCTGGTTCAGCTACTTTTGGTAGTAGCCTTCTGCTTTCTCTGTCTTAAGTTTCTGTGTCTGAAATAGGGGTGCTGAGTGTACCTCCGCACTTGGGAGTTTCTGTAAGCTTAGGTCAGTTAAATTCCGTGTTCCTCTAGAAGCCATCAGGTGCAGCTGTTCCGTGGTCATAATTCCATGGCTTTTCCATGGTTTGCTCTGGTTGAGGCCTTTCACTAGGTGGAGACCTAGATAGACTGTGTGCTCCTTTGGGGGTTGCTTCCACAGTGTTAGTCTAGGAGTGTCCTGTGGCATGTAAGAATTACTGAGTGTTGTGTTGATCTGATTGTATGATAATGGCCTGTGCTATGTTGACTGAAAGGTGAATTTTGCCCAGGATGTACATGGTTCAGCTGTTTGTCCTGCCTGCCCTCTCTTCCTGGGATCTGCCATTTCATCCTGTCTTAAGAGCTTTTTGAGTGAGACGGGGTGCAGTGTCATGGCCGTTTTGAAGCAGAGGGAAATTGGCTGTGGAGGTTGAGGAATAGTACTTGTTTGATATGTGCAGGGATGTATCCCAGAGCAGGACAAGCAGAGTCTCCCAGCTGGGTATCAGCACACCCTCCTCCAGTTCTTGGCCTCTGAGTCTTTGTTCAGAAATAGAAGTACTGCAGCACACGAAGTATTTTGTGGAGTGTCTGGTTCAACTTGGTCATAGTGAAGCTTGTGCTTATTTCCATGGTGACAGTGATGGAGGTTGGTAGTGTTGCTTCTAAGGATACTATTGGTTGTTGGTAGTAGTGGAGTTGATGGTGACACTGATGTTGACAGTCGTTGGGACAGTGGTGGAGCATTGATGCTGGTTTGGGTGATGAAGTGTTGAAAATGGTAGTGATTTCAGTGGTTGTAGGTGCTGTGATAGTGTTGATGATTGTGGTAGCGGAGTTATGTGGATGGTGTGATGGTGTTGATAATGGATGAAGCATTGGTGGTTATGAGGGTGGTATGATAATGGAACTGATGGTAGTGACATTGTCAATGGTAGCCACGCAGATCATATAGGTGTGTGATAGTGTTGATGGTGGCAAGTGGTGGTCGTGAGGGTGATGTAGTTTTGATTCTGGTTGGGCTAATTGTAGTGATGGCAGGGGTGCTGATGTGAGTTGATTGATGGGGCAGTGGTGGTGATGTGGTAATAGTGCCTATGTGACATTACTGATAATACTGATGCGATACTGTGGATGGTGATGATGGTGGTGATTGGTGGCAGTGATAGTCATATATTGATGGTGCTGACAGGAATCAATGGTGGTGAGGTAGGTGGTGCTGCTGCTGGTGAAATGGGATCAATGGTGACTGTGGTGATGGTACTGATGGGGCATGATTGCTGGAGGCAGTGTTGATGGTGTTGGTCATGATCGGTGACAGTGGTGGTATTGTCGTGATAGGACCATTATGACGTGATGTGATTGATGGTGAGAGTGGTAGTGTTGAGGTATGGGGCTGTTATGATATGATTGATAGTGGCAGTGATGACGCTGCTGGTGCTGCTATGTTTGTTAGTGGTGGTAGATCATGGATATGGTGATGGTGACAAACTTCCTTCCTGTTGCATTAAATGTCTCCTGGACCTCTATGTCATTAGTGTGGTATCACCCTCCTTTGTGGCTGGGAAAATTTTTGTGACACAGTTTGTGGAGGAGAGAGCTTGCTTATGTGTTGGTGCCAAGGTGGTTGTTGGTGCTCAGCTCTGATAGCATCGATAGCACTGGGAAGAAGGGCCATGTGAAGCCACAGGGAAATGCAAAAAAGATGCATTTTTCTCAGGTCTAATCTGATGGAGCTTTAAAAGTTACAGATGGAACAGGAGTGAAGTGATGCTCATTTTTCTGTTCAAACCTCTGAGAACAATCCTGAGCACTCCTGTCTGCTGCGAGCATCATGGCAGACATGCTGCGGTGTGCGGTTTGCTGTCTGCTCTCGCCTGCCTGCTCCTTATCTGCTCCAGCTACTCCATAAGCAAGCAAATAGGGTTTTATAGTCTCTTGCTAAGTATTTCTACCACAGTGCAAAAGCAATTTTATTATGTGAGGCTGTATTTTTATAGTCAATTGAAACGACTATTAAAATATAACATTGCTTGTAGGGCTCATAGCAGCTCTGCCCTTGCCAGCCTCAGAGTCCTGGGAAGAGAGGCCTTCTGGGGAATCAGGGCCTGTACTCCGGGCTTGAGTCCTATACCTGCTTGTGGGTCCCTGTGTTATCTACTTGTCTTGTTGTTGGAACTGAATATTCGACAAAAGTGTCTTAAAGAAGGTAGGAGTGATTTTGGCTCACAGTTAAAGGGAATACAGGCAATCTATCATGGTGGGGAGTACCTGGTGACAGGGTTGTGAGGCAGCTGGTCACATTGTATCTATAGTCAGCTAAGAGGGGGTGGGGGAGGGAGGAAGGGAGAAAGGGAGATCTTTTATTAAGATCAGGGCCTTAGCATAAGGCATGGTGCCACCCATAGTGGGTGGGTCTTCTCACCTCAGTTAACCTCATTTAGATTTGTCCATCTGCTAGGTGATTTTGACTTCCCTCAGGTTGAGCATTTAGAGTAAGTATCACAGCTGGACCCCAAAGGTCCTACACTGGTTTAAGGCCCTACAGTCACACCTTGAACTCTCCTTGTGGTCAAATATATGCAGGCTTTCTTTCCCTTTTGATAATCCCTGCTTTTCACTGGCCTTTCAAGTTCCTGTGTGGTCAGCCCATTGTTATTGTTGGGCCCACATCAACTAAATTACTTTGTAATTCTTTTTTGGGCTTTGAGAGTTGCTTAGGAGGTAGCCCAGGGTAGCCTGGTATTTGTTATGTAGACCCTGTTGGCCTCAAACTCAAGGAATTCTCCTGCCTCAGCCTTTTGAGTGCTAGGGTGCCAGGTGTAGGCCATCATACCCTTCTTTATGGTAATTCTATGTTTAATTTTTGAAAGAAGTGTTTTTCCTAGCAGCCTCTTTACAGTGTATAGTCTATGTACAAAGGGTTCTGCCTTCTTCTGATGTTTGTATTAGTACTTCTTGATTATAGTTATTCTGTTTGGAAGTTTATAACAATTGTTAAACAAGAGACTTTGCGCTGGTCTTTTGTGTTGGGCTCTGAATGTTATGTCACTAGTCCCAGGAGTAAAAACCATCATGGGTTGGCAGGTCATTCTATAGAGTGCCACCCAGGATCAAGAGCAGGGGGTTTTGTCTAGGAGTAGGTTTACCAGACTGCTGATGACAGAGGATTTGCTTTCCAGGTCTAAGGTATGTCCCTAGCAGGCCTATGACCTGGGGCTGAGTGTATTTGTTCCCCCTCCCCGATTTTGTAGACAGGGTCGTGCTTATTTGTTCAGACTGGCCTTGAACCCATGGTCCTTCTGGTTTTGTCTTCTCAGTACTGAGTTATGGCCATGTGCCATCATGTTCCAAGTCCCTGGTGTCTGTTTGGGCAGTGTACTGTAAGCAGGATGTGATTCTCCCCAGGTCCACAAGTTGCTCAGTACTCCTCTGGGCTAACTCCTGGGATTCCCGTTTACATAATGCATGTATTTCTTTGCCCTCCTTGTTCAGGCAGCCCACCGCAGGTACCACTTCTAGTTACTACACATTGTCTTCTCTGTGTTTTTGGGCACTGTCCAGGGCAGGCAAATTATCAAGTGTTTAACCAAAGCAAGATTTGTCTTGTCCTCCAGGAGCTTGGGTTGCATACTGGCTCCTCAGCAGTGCTAGAGGCAGGTGTTGTTTCTGCCTGGGCTTCAATCTTGATATGACAGACACCCTAACCAACGACACCAAGCCCTGGGCTTTCTCCCCTAGGCTATGCTGGGATGGTCTCTCCTGAAGAGTAGGCTGTCCCTCTTCTTAGCAGAGCATCTGGGCCAAGCCCCAGCTGCCAGTGCCCAGTGTTGATTCTGCTTGGGAACAAGAGGGCAGTGTGTGGGCTGCTGGGCCATTAGCATCTGAGTATGCAAATATACCCCAGTAGCCTTCCCCCTCTGCAGTGCAGCCCTTGCTCTGCCAATGCTTTGGAAATCCTGGGATTAATCCAGAAGAGTGCGGCTTGTACTGTTCCTGACTTCTAGGTTGTAAGAGTGACCTTGGACATACATGCACTAAGGACCTGCATCTTATAGTATTTCCCTTCTGATTGCTTAGTCATGAGTACCCTCATCTGGGCCAGAGTGACAGGGAAAAGAGGCCCTATGGTAGGGAGCAGGATGAGAATGGAGGATGTAGATGTTGGTAATGCTGCATTTACCTGCCTCTATGCTATGGAAGACAGCTCCTCATAAATCCTTGAACTGTCTGTCTGTGTGTGCGTGTTTGCATGCCCATACGTATACCAATAGAGTGCAGAGGTTGCAATTTGACATCTTCCTAGGCCACTTTCGACCTTATGTTTTGAGACATGATCGCTCATTGAATATGGAGACATTCTTTCAGTTGGACGGCCAGATGCAGGGATCCTCTAGCCTCCATCAGCCAGCTCCAGGCTTACAGATGTATTCTACCACATCTGACTTTTATGTGGGTGCTGGGAACCCAAACTCAGGCCTTCATGCTTGTACAGCAAGCACTTTACCCACTGAGCCCCCTCCCCAGCATCCCTATTCCCTCTTAAGCATAGGGTATTGCTCAGTACGTACAGCCTTGGAGTGGCATTGACTGCTAAGGCCTCTTAGGCAACATCTCATCCTTACCCACAGATGTTTGGTTGTTTTTGCCACTCCATTTTACAGAGTGAGAAACCGTACCTCCAGAACACATTGTCCTGTAGGTATAGAGCTGGAATTAGGATTGAGTTGGTATTGGGACCGCAGTGCTCAGGGCGTTCTCAGCTAGAGTGAGGGAAGCCTTTCAAGCCAGCCTTGAAATAGGACATTATGGGGAGGCTGTGGAGGAGAGGATTTACTTCAATGAGGCAGCATAGAAGGGCCCTATTTCTCAAGTACACATGGTTCCTCTTGTCTTGTTCACCACAGTGGGAAAATAGTGTGGAGGGGTCCTGCTCTCTTAAGAGACAGAGCATCATGGAAGAAAGAGGCAGAGGACCTGGCATGCTGACAAGTCACCAAACTGGAGGAAACTCTGCTCTGTGCTTTGCCCAGAGATGAGCTGCAGGGAGGGCCCTCACAGCAGCCTGTGTGCAGTGCCTTCATTAATGCCCCTGTGGGCTGCACTTTATTGTTTATCTCCACGACGGCTTGATTGTTTCTTAATCTTCAATTTTATTTTTTATTGAAGCTAAGTAATGTCACACGACAAAGGAGGAATTTCAATAAACTATAGTGGCACAGGATTTATCGCTGGTAATAAGAGGCTCCTGTCCAATGGCTCTGCCACCACTGCTGTCCTTCCCTGGCCTGTGGGATGGGTGGAGGGGCACCCTCAGGCCTAGGGGAACTTAGTGACTGTGTTCCTAGATGCTTTTACAGTGTGCAATGTCTTCTTGGTCAACGTTGAATTCCCACTGGTTGAAGGCAGGTTCTCAAAAAGGTTAAAGATGGAATTATAGCCTGATCTGTGAAAGCTCCAAAAAAAAAAAAAAAAAAAAAAAAAAAAAAAAAAAAGTACCTTGGATGCCCTTCAGCAGCAGGGTGGGTAAGCCCATGGCAACATATATTCTATAGTGAAAACGAGCACATGTGTATCTCTAAAGGTCAGGTAAATAGGTCAGACATGGGGATAGACATGTGGGTCACTATCAGAGATTAACATATGTTATACCTAATAGAAGAGAGTGCTGTGGGGCCCCTAGAGAGGTCCATGTGTGAATGCCTCCCACTTTGAATGAGACGTGGCTTTCTTCTAGTATACTGTGGAATACATCAGGCTCCTTAGCCCATAGCTTTTCTGGGATTCTGCTACCTCCCATCTCACCACAGGTGCATCACAGAACTCATCATACTTTGTCGTGCATCATGTATATAGACTCATGGGTTTGGATGTATGAGATATGCATTTGGATATATTCATTCAAAAGTCTGTATGTGGGCAGGGGAGACGCTTAAGTGATTGTCATATAAGAGGAAAACCTATGTAAAGCCAGACATGGTAGCACATGTCTGTAATCTCAGTGCTCTTGTGCCAAGATGGGAGGCAGAGGCAGAATCCCCAGAAGTTTGTGGCATTTGGGAGCCAGCTCCATGGAGAGTGATTTGAAAGGGAGATGCCATGCCTGGGTACCACAGCACGGCTCTTCAGCATGGAACCTTGGCAGAGCATATTTGCTGGTGCTGGAACCTGTGCCATCTCTGATTGAAGATGATGCAGCCACTTCAACTCAGAAGATACAAAGATGAATGTGGAGCTGAGGTGGACATTCGGAACCCGCTGACATAGGGAGGGCCTTTTGCTAGCTGTCTCTCTGTTCACCACAGTGTTAGCACCCAGCAGTGTGTGTGGTTCCTTCCTCGTTTCAGTGGTTTGGGAACTCTATTTCCCCCTCTTTTTGTCCCCTCATGACTCTCCTAGGGATGTTTGGTCACCTGTGAGAGTTAATGGGAGACTAGGTGGCTGACCTCTGTGTCCCACACTTGCTAGTGTGATTCTTTGGTCCATTCCCTGGGGGACTTGTACCCCTTGCCCAGGTGACAGGAAGTGTGCGGTACAGTGTGGAGGCTGGACTTTCAGGACATGTCATCTGGGTAGATGGGGAAGTGGCCTCTGCTGGCTAGCCCCAGGCTAGCTCTAATGTGAACTAAAGCCAAAAGTGGTATTAGAGCCTGACCATGGTTAGATTACCCCAAAGTCTTTGTGAAACCCTGTCTGCTGGATACCATGAAGCATGGGTGTGATGGGGAGGGCATAGGGTGGAAGAGAAGGGTGCTATTAAATGAGAGGCTCTGGAGTTTTGTGGAGTGTGACACTGGACACTGGATGAAGCATAGCTATACTGTGTTCTGTATTCTATGCCTATCAGATTTGGCTCATGATAGGCATTGAGCATTAGCTAATGGACAAGATTTGGTAGCAACCTGTCTGGTCTGGGTGCTCAGGGATATGATTGACAGCATGTGGTGAGGTTTCTGTACTGAGATGGAAGGGGCCAGGCCAGGCCATGGCAGGCAGAAGTGAGCCCTGGACACAGGCTTGAGGTGAGTGGTTCTGATGTGGAGACTCTTCTCTTCACAAAGATAGACACTTGTCCATTTGATTCCTGGCTTTGCTGGTAAATTTCTACACATATAAAATTTGAACTGTGTGTAAAGTTTCCTCTTAAGAAAAGCCAGTTAGGAATGGAGTCTGTAAAGATGGCTCAGTGGTTATATGCTTGCTGCTCTTTGCCTGTAACTCCAACATCAGGGAATCTAGTGCCCTCTTCTGGTCTCTGTGTGCACCTGCACTACACACACACACACACACACACACACACACACACACACACACACGAAAAGCCATTTAGCATTCTGGAAAGTTATTTTGCCCTCTTTTTATTGGTTACCATTAGTATTAGACTTTTATGATTTGGCATCGTTGAAGAGAGGAAGAACTGGAAGAACTCTGTAGGACACATTGTCTGAGTTTTTCCAGATACTTAGGATGAGAAGTTAGGGTGTATGATAAGTGATTCACCACCAAGGATATCACATGGATAGTTTTGAGCTTGTCTGTTCCCATAGTAGAGACCAGGAGATCTCAGGTCCCTCAATGTTACTATAATACAGTGCCCTTTATATAGGACCAGGTTGACAGATTGTAGAGAATGCAGCTCTTAGACAGGTTTATAGCTACATAAGTACAGTAGAGGTCCGGGATGCCTTGTTCTTAGGGCTCTTCAATGGGGACCCTAGTGTTGGAATCCATGGATCTTGTCTTTGCATGCCAGAGGAGCAAGTGCCTGGGCATTTCAGAAGATTATGTTCTCCTAACGTCTCTCTTCAAGAAGGTAATTAAAGAGATTAAATCTTCCCCCTATCTAGCCTTTCCATCTCTTTGCCAATAAACAAAATTCAGTATAAGAGTAGATAATTTTCAACACAGCCAAGTCTTTTTTTTTTTTTTTTGCCTTTTCTTGGTGTGTGTGTGTGTGTGTGTGTGTGTGTAAGTCAGAGGACAACCCTTCAGGTATCATTTCTCAGGCACTATTTGCTTTTTTTTTTTTTTTTTTAATGATAGGTTCTCTTAGTGGCCTGGAGCTACAGTAACTGGCCCTTAAGCCTCAGGGAACCCCTACCTCTGACTCTCTAGTGCTGGGATTATAGACATGTCTAGCTTTTTTTAAATGAGTTTTGGGTTCTCGATTGAGCCAATTTCCCGCCCTTCAGAGTTTTTTCTTCTTTGTGGATGGGTTTGCACAAATCCACTGATAAATGAGGATGGTAATTTTCTATTTTAGGACTGACTTAATGAAATCTGAATATGTAGAAATGTAGGATTTAACTTTTCCTACCACAGGAATGCAATACAGCTGACATTCCCCATTGACCACCATGCTTCTGTGGACCTGTGCGTTTGGGCCACTGTGGCCTTTTGGACTAGATAGTAATAAGATAGTCACTGGCTAATCATGGATAAGGCAGACAGTGATATTTTATTCTAAAGAAAGATATTAAAATGTCTTTGAATTGTGTCTGTCAGTTCAATTAGAATTTGAGCACAGACTCTTTTATATTTTCCGTTTCACACTCTTATCTCCACTACCCTTCCACCTGTTTCCATTAAAAGGCAGAAAGAAATATTGAATAGCAAATGACAGTGCCTTTATCCTGCTGTGCCCTGCTCTGTTTTTAAAAATTATTTAGATGAGTTTCTAGATTCCAATATCCAAATAGTTCATGAAATACAGCCCTAGGGGATTTTACTGGCAGGGAAACAATCTCTATATTCCTAAGAAAGAAAGATATGAGCCTGAAAGGTTAGTGAACACAACAGGAGTAACATGGTGACTTTGGAAGTCGTTTGCTCACTCAGAGAATTTGGGGCATTCTGTGAGACATGTGTGCAAAGAAATGTTTTGGCATTATGCCGTCCCCCCTAGTTATCCCTGTGTCCCTCTCCGGAGACTTTGAACTTGGTGATTTGAACTGGGTAGGGAGGCTGCCCAACCCACCGGAGTTTACACAGGGAACCTGGGGTTTTATGGTTCTCGCTTAGTGGTCCATGGCCAGTCTATAGGGCATTCCTCTTGTGGCTCAGCAGCCTTTGCACTGCTTCTTTTTGTTGTTTGTTTGAATTGGGATAAAAACAGAAACATAAAATCTGCCATTTTGATCAACCAAAAGCATGCAGTTCATGCTTGTTAAAAGCTCATCCTGGTTTAGGGGAAGCCATTCCCCTACACTGCCCATCTCTACAGCTCTTCTCATCTTCCCCAGTAAAGCCATTATTCAACACCAACTCCCCATCCTTTCTCCTGCTCCTGGCAGCCTCTCTTCTCCATAAGAATCTAGGGAGCTTGTACTTGTTTGAGACTTTCCTTCCACCCAGTGTAATGCTCGTGTTGTAAAACATGCTAATCTGCCCTTCTTCACAAGGCTGAGCAGTACTCCACTCTGTATGCCAGATTTGTTTATCACTCTTCTGTTGATGGACAGGTTGCTGCGGTCACATCTGTCATTAAATAATGCACCCGGAAACACAGTGTTTGTTCTGCTTTTGCCTTCACCTGGGTGTTCACATATTGGCTGTATGCTTATTTGATATATGAGTATAAACCTTTGGTTATAGACATGTGTGTATGTCCACATTGCTAGGTCTTTATCGTTCAGTTTTCTTTGGCAACGGAACCGTTTTGCATTATTGTTAATGGCATGTATAAAGGGTTGAGATTTTTCTCTCTCACCAAGACTTTAGTAGGAGAGAGAATAATGGCAATCTTGGTGGCTGTGAGGAAATAGCTTCTTACAGGTTTTGAAGGATTGGGCGTGGTGAGCGTGGTACTGGTGGGTCTATTTGCTTATACTCACTGGAGAAACTTCTGTTCAAATATTTTGTCCATTAAAAACCATTTTTGCTATTGATTTCTAGGAAGTTTTAAAAACAATTATGAAATTTGGGGAGAAGCACATGTGTGCCTTGGCACAGTGTGTGCCACAGTGTGCGTGCGTGTGTGTGCCTGTGCTTATGTGCACACATGTATGTGTAGAGGTCAGGAGACAGTTCTCTCTGTCCACCATGTTTGCACCAGGAATTGAACTTGTGTCTTCAGTTGGCAGCGAGCATCTTTACAAACTGAGCCATCTCACTGGCCCAAAACTTATGTACATACTCAAGACACTGCATCCTATTAGATTTGTGAATGTTTTCCTTCATTCTGTGGGTCATTTTATAAATATTATCTCTTGATGTATTCTTTTTACTTTGATGATGCCCAACCTTTTTATTTTGCCTTTTGTTTTCTGTTTTTGAAGTCTTCCAGGTTTAATGTCATGTTTTCCCACATGAATTTTGCAGGTTTTGCTCTTACAACATTTCTACCTTGTCTTTTTCTCTGCTTGGAGGCTCCAGCTTTGTGGGTTTTTCATTTGATATCCATTTGTTCCCAGGATAACCATCTGTTAACATCTGGCCCCTCTCCATGAGATGGTCTGAAAGCCTTGCTGCAATCCCTCCTTGGCCCTTGGTCTGCGTGTTGGCCTCTATGCCTGTACCACACTATTGCGTGGCTTAGCAGTCAGAACATGGGGGCCCGTCTTTGTTCTTCTCTTTCTCTATCATCTCAGCTACTCTGGAGTGAGAATGATGTCTGCTTCTGTTCGTGGTGTTTCAGTAGAACCACACTGAACTGTAGATTGCTTTGGATGCCTCTGACATGCTGAGGATTTGCAGTCTTCCTCTCCAAGACCGTGGGTGTCTTACTATGGATACCTTTCCACTTATTCACATCTCTTCATTTCTTTCTGCAGCATCTTGTGGTTTTTAGAGTGCAGCTGCCTTTTTTCTCCCTCAGTTACATGTATCTCTATTTCATTAGCTTTGTTCTGTAAATATTTGTTATTATTCTAAGTGTGCGTATGTTTGTATGCATATGTATGCACTCATGCACACAGTCTGCGGTCAGAGGACAGCTTTGGATAGTCCGCTCTCTCTTCTGGGACTCAGATTCAGCTTCTTAAGCTCACACAGCAAGTGCCGTTACCTTCTTAGGCAGCTCACTGGTTTGGTTTTTATTTATATCTTTGAAACAGTGTAGAAGCAGCACTTTGAACAGTGAGTGCCATTTCTGCCTGGCTCTCAAAATCTTCCTCCCATTCTGCGCCCTTTTAGCATCCTTCCATCCATACTCCCACCTGGGGTTAGACATCTGTTGTGTGCTAGGAGCATTAGAAACTTGCCCCAGGAAGTCATACGTCTTTGAGGAACTCAGTCAAGGGGAGGAGTCACTGGGGAAGAAATGACTGGGTACCCCATCCTGGCCTGAGATACTTGCTCTGTGGCCTCCTCCAGCTGCTGGACTTGGGGGCAAATGCAGTAGTGTGTCCCTTTGAAGGGATGATTTAGGAACTCGCTGCACCTATGGGAACTGATGTATTTGTCAGTTTCTTTGTAGTGATGGCATTGGGTTCCCACAGGCACTAGTGCTAGTGATACATGCTGAGTCCTCCACGACCATAGAGTTAACTTTCTTTCCTTGTAGTCTGCCCTTTAAGGCCATATTCAAAGGCTATGTCTAGTGCTTTCTGAGTTTTTAATATAGTATTTTCTGAATGGCCCACTGTGGTATAAAGTTGTCCTTTAGAGGCCAGGCTGTGGGGCTGGCTGCTTCCTGGGGATTTAACTCTTTCTAGCCCCAACTACCTCAGAGTGGACCAGTGCAGGAGTGAGCCTGGGTTTTGGAAAAGCTGAGTGGAGCTTGCCAGTGCAGACTGTGCAAGCACACAGTGCTTGGGAAGCTGGGGCCAGGCCCTGTGGCAGGTAAGCCTGAAGGAGGCACACATAGGAAGGAACCTGGACCCCATTCTCCCAGGACAAGCCCTGAGAATGTGCCCTTGAACACTTTTCCCATTTGAAAGCAAGATGAAGAGACTGAGGTTAAAACTCCATGGCGGAGCTGGGTGGAGCTGAGTGGAGCTGGCTAGAGCTGGGTGGGGCATATATTTTTAGACCCAAAACAGAATTGCAAGGGACTGGATAAATCTCTAGCTCCAGGATTTGGAAGAAGAAACTATTAAGATTTTAATGGTTAATTTTTCAGCTGGCTCAAGTGAGGATTTCTGCTTCAAGGTTAATATAGGTTTCCTTCCTGTAAGGAGTCATGGGAGGCACAGAGGAAGAGAATTTGGCAAGGTCATGGGATGACACAGGTTATAGACAGCTCAGTAGCCAGTGGTTCATTCTAGGTATGCACAGAACCTTCGGATGGTGCCAAGGATATGGAGTCAAGGGTGGGCCGTGCAGAAGTGGTACACATTCTATTCCTGTACTCCCTTGCTGAGAAGTATGGAGAAGGGGCTTTTCTCAGTAAGGAACAGCTCATAGTGTGAGGTATGGTGGAGTTGGAGAAGGATGAGTGGGCTGCAGACGGATGACAGTGTGATTTGAGGCGGCATCTCTCAGGACTTGGTGTGCTGTGCTGGGTAGCTGCTCTCTGCAGGAAGGCAGTGTGAGAGCTGTTGGTGGTGGGGGCAGCGTGCAATGGTGTTGGTGGGGGGTGGGCAAGGGAAGAGTTTATGATTCATGGAGGCGGTGGAGAGTCGGACACACATTTTGGGTGGGTGACAGTCTGGAAGGGAAGACAGGGTCCTCTAGGGTCCACTCTGAGCCTGCCAAAATGCCATGGACCTCAGTATTGCCTTTCCCTTCCCTCACCCCCCTTTCCTCCGTTCCTCCGTCCGTCCCTCCCTCCCTCCCTCTGTTCTTTTTCAGTACTGGGAACTAAATCCAGAACCTCACTTTTGCTGGACATTGCTCCACCACAGAGCTATGTCCTTATCCTTCTTTTTACTTTTTATTTTGAGACAACTCACTAAGTGATTCAGGCTGGTTTGAATTCACACTGTCTTTGAACTTGTGAACCTCTAACCTCAGGGTCCTGGGTATCTGAGATTAAAGGAGGGATCCATCCTGCCCAGTCAGTGTTTTGGGTCTTAAAACACACATTGATCACCGCCTTTAGTCCTAGAGATCTGAAGTCCCAGAATCCAGGCCCATACAGGGCTGTGGTCTACAAAGGCTGTGTAGAGCATGTGCTCCATGACCTCAGCATATAGGACCATCTGGACTTTGTTTCCTCTATTTTGGACTGTTCCTCCTGCCTCCCTCTCATGAGAGTCTTTGTGATAACCTTGAACTCATTATGTGATCCAGATTTAACAACCCACTCTGAAGATCCTAAAGTTGTTCGCAACTACAGTGGCCTCTTTGGTTGGGAACATGCACACAGAGTCCTGGGAATTCAGATAGCAATGTCCTCAGAGGGTCATTGTTTGATCTACTGTATTTCCTTGTCAGATATTCTTCTTTTCTTGAGGGTTTTAGTTTGCTATAGCTTTTGGGTTATCTAGTCGTTAGCATTAACTTTCTTGTAGGGTTGGGGCCATTGCTGTGTTTGCCCACAGGGCTGTGTAGTCCCATTTCCAAGTTACATTTATGGTTTTGAATTTTGTGTATGAGTGTCTTGCCCCACTTTTCACTGCTTCAGGATAAGTAGGGTTCTTTGAGGGGAAACACTAAGAAAAAAATATGTGTATACAGTTTGCATGTTCACACATGCCCAGATGTATTTACACTCGATGTGCTCATTTTATTTCATTTTTAGGATGTCTGACTTGTTTTTTCCGGATCTCTAACTGAGTAGGCATGCTAGAAGGGATGCTGTTAATGGCGGTGGTAAAAGCATTTATGGTTCCTAGAGGCTTAGGAATATGGCGCTCTGCAGTGGGGACGCCCTGCGCCTGCTCTGGGCTGCTTTACTTGATGGGGTTGTCGACTGCTAAGGAGTCACTATAAAATGCTAAATAAACTTAATAACTGGTAACAACCTACTTTGTCGGTTGGGGACACTTACATTTTATGAATTTGGGGGGAATACTTTAGAAAATGGAATTTTCTAGGTAGGTGTGGGTTTTGATGCCTGAGATGTAGTGAAGCCTTGCAAGTGGCCTTGGTTTGATTTTTTTGGAAGATACTCGGAAGCTGAGCAAAAAAGCAAATCACTTCCCAATACAATGAATACTTCAGTGTCAACCAAGCTCCCTGTGGGCTAGGGGTGCTAAAGTGTCAGTCATAGTTACCCTCTGCTGTCAGCTGCACACACCTGGAAAAAGGAACCTCTGAAGAACTGTTTCTGGCAAAATGGCTTGAGGGCATGCCTGGGGGGACATTTTCTTGATTGCTGTTGATGTGGGTGGGCTATCCCCTATTCCTTACCCTGTCCTACCTGCCTAGGGATCCCCCGTAGGCAGTTCCATCCCCTAGGCAGGTAGGCTATATAGGAAAGGTAGCTGGACCCGAGGCTGAGAACCAATAAGCAATGCTTCTTCACTGTCGCTGTTTCATTTCCTGCCTCCAGGTTTCCACCTTGAGCTTATGCTCTGGCTTCTCTCAGTGAGGGCCTTCAATGTTTAACTAAAATAAGCATGCTCCTACATATACTGCTTTTGGTCAGTGTTTTATCACAGCAACAGAAAAGCAAACCAAGGCAAGGGTTCCTGCTTGGTGGATACTGGGTTTCTTTGTGGGGTTTTGGAAACATTTTAGAAATTATGAGTGATGGTTGCACAGCATTGTGAATGTAACTAAAGCCACCAACTTGCATAGTTTAAAGTCATGCTCCCTTCCCACAGTAAAGAAAAGAGTTGCTTGGGACTAGGAAGAGTTAAGCATTCCCATGTTTAAGACATGCCCTTTCCTCTTGGTGTCTGGAAGGAAAGGCTGTGCATATGAGGGTATCAGAGATGACACCGGACAAGACTGAATATATCATAATGTTGAAAATAACCACTTCTTCTTGTGCTAATGTGTTTTCCCACTTCTTCTTCAACAGCTTTTTATAACTATGATGCTAGGGGAGCAGACGAACTGTCCCTACAAATAGGAGACACTGTGCACATCCTAGAAACTTACGAAGGTGAGTGTCAGCTGATGCTTCTTGTCTGGGGATTGGGATGCCTCAGGCCTGCCTACTTGGGTGGGTGTTCTGTTCTCAGGATGCTTTCCCCACAGACCGATGCTTTTTCAGGCAAAGGTGGTGGGGCAGCTATTGGTTAACAAAGTTTTATTAAGATCAACTTAAAACTAAACATTACATTTTTAACCCCTAAATGCTTCTCACTGGCTCATTATTTTATACATGTGTGTAAATATTGACTGAAACCGACTCTTTGTTGAGAAACAGATTTGGAGTATTTCAGTTTGTTGATCCCATGAATGTGTTGAGTGTTTTGAGTTTTGAGGTATTTTTTTTCAGTTTTCATTTTAATTTTTTAAAAATAATTTATTTAAATTTATTTTATGAACATTGGTGTGAAGGTGTCAGATTCCCTGGAACTGGAATTACAGACAGTTGTGAGCTGTCATGTGGGTGCTGGGAATTGAACCTGTACCTCTAGAAGAGTAGCCAGTGTTCTTTAACTGCTGAGACATCTCTCCTGACTATTGCTTTAATTTGTTAACAGCATGTTTTGGGGGGAAACTGCAATTGTCATGCCTCTATCTTTGTCTGTGACCCCCATTTCTTTGGGGAGAACAGATCATCAGTTCAATGGGATATGGTTTAGGGAAGCAATTGTTTTGACTTTTCTGGTGCCCTTGGGTTTTGCAATAGGCCCTTCCCAGTTAGTGCCTTGCACATCATGTGAGCCCCATGGATGCTCTGTCATGGTTATTACTTCATGGAGGGCCAGTAGAGGCAGTGGTCAGCTTGCTTTTCTTCTTCTCTCTATCTTTAGACATTGTTCTGATCTCATAGTTTCCTTAAAATTGTTTTTAGTTATTGGCACTTCCTTTTCTGCCTGAAATGATGATTTCTAACCTGTGTTTCGGTCACAGGAACTGATTTAAATAGCCAATTGCTTTTAGATCAGGTTCAGCGAAAGTCTTACAAGTGGGAGAGAAAATTGTAGACATCTCATAGTAGCTAACAAATTGAACTTCCAGAAAGGTCTTCACACTTCACTTTGCACAGGAGTGAGCTGTGCTCTGTTCCTACCAGCCAGGCAAGAATTCTATGTCCCTCAGAGACATTGCAGAGAAGCAGAACCCTATTACAAAAAAAATCCATGTCTTGGCCCTTATTTCTCCATCTGACGCAGGAAGATGTGGAACTCCATTCTATTTGCATCATTTACTCTTAAAATGTACTGGGGTTGGGGCAGGGGCAGGGAGGGGGTGGGGGAAGCCAGCTTTATTGGCTTATGCCTGGAAGCAGCCTTCGCTTGGCAAAAAGGAGCCCTTAAGCGAATGAGTGGCTGGCTGTGATGGGCACCGTCTGCTTGTTTTCAGTTTTGACAGCTGACAGTTGGATTTCCTTATCTGCTTCAGTGTATATTGCCAGTGGCTTCGAGGAAACAGAGAGAGAAATTAAGTAGAGGTGAAGGATCAGGCATCTCATCTCAGACACTTTGCTAGTCTGTAGGGAAATGCTCTCTCTGATTTTTGTTTTTGCTTTCTAATTGCTCCCACTTACTTGAATGTGGAATTCCTGGGTCATCAACTCTGAGCAGTGAGTGTCTCTCCTGAATTGCTAATCATTTCCTGGGGTGTCTTGGTGTGCAGGGACTGAGATGTCATTCTAAAGACATATCAGGAGGAGACTATGTCTTTTCTGCCCTGCCCTCCCGAGTCCCCTCAGTGGTCCTTGTCATACACTAACTCCACAATAATCTGCCAATGGCTCTGACTTCCAGACGGACATCAGGATGAGTCTTCAGCCAGAGTTGATTTGCAGGCCATTCTTGGTTCCCATTAATCCACTACAATCTTTACAAAAGACCCTTGAACATAAAATGCACTTTCCTTCCTGGAAAGCTCACTTCTTGGTAGACTCTGGTCTGAGAAATACATTAACTACATCTTCCGGAAACTGGGGGACTTTGTCATCACATACGGACACTGCTTGCCGTGCTTGCCTGTGCCTGCCTGTGCTCTGGTTCTGGTTCATGGCATGTCTTGGAGTTTGCCTCTGTTTGCATCTTTCTTTCTGCTCCACCCTCCCCCTTCTCTCTCCTATTTATCAACCTCAATTTCCTTTTTCTTTTTCACTATATCCTTCTAAATGATCACTTGGTCAGTCTCCCTATGCCCCATGGTGGGCTGGATTGGTCCTCCTCCTCTTTCTTCTTTTAAGATGATTACTCTTCACTAAACACAGTTCAAAGACCGCATTTCCTTTTAAGTTCTGGTTGATTGCTCTATGAGGCTTGTTGAGGTGGAGGGTGTCCAACTGTAGGTCTTAGGCCCCATAAGCAGCAAAGGATAGCTTTAAGTGCAGCCCAACATAAAACCATACTTAGTTAAAACATGAGCTTTCTTTCTTTCTTTCTTTCTTCCTTCCTTTCTTTCCTCCCTCCTTCCCTCCCACCCTCCTTCCCTCCCACCCTCCTTCCCTCCCTCCCTCCCTCCTTCCTTTTCAACTGTAAAAACTTGAATGCACCTCTTGGCATGAATGCTGTAGACACCAGCATTGTTAAAAGGTTGGTTAGGCTGGTAGAGCCAAGAAAGGTACCTACCTTCAAGTCATATCACTATGGAGGTGGGCGGGCCATTGGCTGCTCAGCTCAGGCTTTTGCCTTTAAGTCATATTGATTGTTGAGGGCCAACCAATCACATGTGAACACACGTCCCGGGTACTTAGGAAGTGACTCTGGTACTGTGTTTTCCCCAGTGCTGGAACCTGTTCCAGGGGAAGCATGAGGCAAAGGTTAGGAAATTCTCTTTTCAATGTAGTGGTAGCAACTAAACCTCATTAGTTCAGATTTTAAAGTGATAATGATGTATTTTCTTCCAAGATGGTTAGCCAACTTCCTGTGCTGGCCTGTGGCCTCCCTGAGTTCAGGACTGTATTTCTCCCGTGTTTGTCTGTCTTTTCAGTGGGTGTCTTTTGGAATGGATGGGTTGGATACATGGAGGTTAGCAGTACACCCTGCTTGGGAGAAGAAGTTCTCAGGCGTGTCACCTGCCACCTAAGCATTTCTATGCCCAACCATGGCCCCTCCTCTCAAAGACATTTTTGTCATAGCCCTTCATTCCCCTGGTGACTCCCTCCTCTTCATACTCGGTGTGGCTTGGCCCTGCTTATCTTAGGTGCCTTGTGGGTCATGAGCAGAGGCCATGTCTGTAATTGGTGTGCGTAGGAAGGTTCTGGTGACAAGTGAATGAGCCCTGTTTGATGAAGCAATAATTTGTGCAGAACATGCCGGGAAGCACTTAGCTTAGAAATCCCGTTAGAAAAGAAACTGCCAGCTGGCCATACTTCTTCTCTGACTTCTGTAGCTCAGTCCCTCCAAACAATACCACCCCCCAACTCTTCTCTTGTGCCCGGGTTCTTGTCCTATGTATGTTTTACGTTAGGTGAGTGTGTTTCGGTTGTTCTGTGTCTTGCGGCCTCTCTTTGTTTTGGTCTTTTGTCTGAGGCTCTTTAGTCTTTGGTCCTGTGTGCCATGTGGGTCTTGCCTCATGTTCTGTAAGCAGTATGAGACTCCGGTAGTCTCCATCCCATTTCCAGGTTCCTGGTGTCAGAGGCATCTGTGTCTGTCCAGCTGTGCAGGGGCACAGTTAGCTGTCTTCAGGCTGTTACCACAGGACAGGTTGCTGTCGTTGGGTACGGGGTTCATGTTTCTTTTGGGGAGGGTGCTGATGTGTTCACCAGCAGCTGATGTCTACTCTCTTTATGTGTTCTGGCTACCATATCTTGTGTTCTGATTTCCTCCACTTTTATTTGGGGAGAGTGGTAGGAGGTTACTGAGTTTTCACTCCAGTGATTAGTAGTAAGTTTGGATTCTCTTCACACATGTGTAGGTTCTTGGGTTTCTTTGATGCATCATTTATGTTATTTGCTCCTTTTCACATTTGGTTGATGACACCCCTTCCCCCCGCCACAGTGATCTTTCTTTGAGATTCTAGCACATCAATCCTGTTGTATTATGTTTTTGGCTCAGACTTTCTGGCCTTGCCCAGAGGTTTGGACCCACTCTCAGTCCTGCTTAGCCTCAAATAATCACACATAGGTTTATATTAATTTTATGGTGATTGACCTAGGATCCAGGCATATTGCTAACTAGGTCTTGCTTTTAAACTAACCCATGATTCTTATCCTATTCAGCCATGTGGCTTGGTACCTTTTCTTAGAGCAGCATTTCAGCTTCTTTCCTCTGCTTCTGTTGGCAACTCATTCAGCTCTCTCTGGCATCTCTTTTCTATTTTTCCTGTTCTCAGAGTTTTCTTAGTCTGGTAGCCCCACCCCCACTTTTAGTCTGCCTTTGGCCAATCAGCAATTTTATTGAACCAGTAGGCAGGACAATTATTTACAATGTAACAGAACACAATCTCACTACACAATCCTTTGTCACTTTCAGAGAAAAAGGGACATACTGATGCTGAATGCATGGGAAGGACATAGCAGTAATATAAAGGACAGTCCTTTAGGCTGAGTGGTGCAGCCTTTGAATAACTCATTAGATTATAGTTGTTGCCAGGAGTTTATAATGCTGTAACATGGAGCCACTGATTCTAGGTTAATGTAGCTGAAACCTCTGAACAGACAGTGGCTATTTGGAGATCACCCTTCAGATGTATGGACATTCAGACCCCTGACATTTAGAACAGTCTATACCCCTTCTCAGTGTGTTTGGTCCTCACATTGAAAGAGCAGAGTGAGTTTATTTGGCTCTAACTAGGTGTTAGCAAATCCTTCCAAAATTCCCAGAGTTCCTTTCCTCCTTTCTGAATATATCTGTTTAATTACCATTTGAGGCTTTTGTTCAAGTCAACAGCATCACATCTGGTTCATAGTCACTCTCTTCATGGACTACTCCCTGAGAGGGCTGAGGGAGCCCCTCCCTCATTGTGACTCTCTTTAGTCTCTTGGGTCTGATACCCAAGAACGCATAAAACCCATTATTCACTGTCTCGGCATTTGCGCACCTCACCTCCAAATGTTTTGTGATATTCTGCAGGTTTTTGGATGTCTTTGGCCTCGTGGTTTGCTTTCTGGAAGCAAGGTGGCCAAGACCAATCTTACACTCTTTGTAAGAAAATGTCTATCTAATTTCTTGACCTGGTGAGACCTCTTGGCATGGACCTCTTGGCGTCCTTGTGAATGGGTTTTTGCAGTGAACCTTAATGGGAGGTAGCATGAGGTGTGTCTGCTCTGCTGCGGAGGACTCCTGCATTCAGCACTTGATGTGAATGAACAGTTCAAGTGTCTTCTCTTCCAATGTCTACTTCCTTCTATTGCCACATAGAGGGGACAGGAAGTTGGAGCCAGGCCAACCCCTAAAGGAGCAAGGGTCTGTGAGGGCTTGGCCTTGGTGCTTCCTTGAGAGCTGTCTTTGCCACAGAAGTTTGTTGTGAAGATATGGCTGCCTCAGGGCAGAGCCTTGCAGAGGGAGGAAGTAGGCTCTCAATAGGTTTTCTGTTAGGCAGCCTTTGATGATCTGAGAAGTCTGAAAGTTACTCTTGGAGAGATCTTGAGTCAGATCCACAGAAGGAAGGATGGGGAAGTACATACACAGGAACCTACTGGGGACAAGGCTTCTTTTACAGCTTAACTTCAGATTGTTGATGGGGGACTGATGGAGCAGATGGGGAAGAAGGGATGTGCAGGGAGTGAGGCATGCCCTGTGTGACTTCTCTCAGCCGTCACAATGGTTGTCTTTCGCTGGCCTATGGGGCAGTGACTGCTATATACATTGAAGGTTTTGCTTGGTTCCTTTTTGTCCTCTGTACTAACCATTTTAACTCTGTGTTTGATAGGGTGGTACAGAGGCTACACCTTAAGGAAGAAGTCTAAGAAGGTAAGTCGTGTCTATCAGACATTAATCAAACCATGAGAGGAAATCAATTCCATCTAATTTGCATCTAAGAATGTTACTTACATCTCTCTTTTTTGAAATTTAACAAATATATGGGCTGAGATAAAAAAAAATTACTGTGAGTTGGCTTCCTTTGAATAATGTATGTCTATAGAAAGCATGGCTTTAGCTGGGAATGGTAGTGCATATGTATAACCTCATTACTAGGCTATCCTGGTCCACCTAGTGAGACCCTGTCCCCTCAAATGACATTTCAGCTAGTTGGTTAGTTCCAGGAGTGAATTGTTAACCTCTATTCATGAAAGGGAGAATTCTTTTTTTTAATCCTGGTAGAACTTTGCATACACTGTGTGTAGTTATGATCTGAATGTAATGACTCCAAAAAATGCTGCAAATGATTTTCAATTTCATATTATCTTTGATAAATTAACAAGTTTGCAAAGCTCACACATGGCCATTTTCCTCTTGCCTTATGGCAGTTTTTAGACATGCTTAGTCAAGTTGAAAAAAACCAGATTTTCTAGGGTGATTTGCATGTGTGATTCTATGAATATCTGAAACAAGAACATGCTATTACTCCTCAGATATTGTGGAGGGCACTCCTGTTCTACAAGGCTGTGTGGCGTCCACATTCTTAGCTTCACAAAACCTAATTAAGGCTCTTCATTCTTACTCTGTAATGCTACAGTGTGGCCATAATGCCCATGCTAAGCTGTGGTTAGTCTGTCCATGTTAACTTGGATGTTTTAATATCTGATTGTGCTTGACAGATGGTTCATTTTGCTTCTCAGAATTGTCCTCTCATTACTGTTGTATCCAACTGGACTCTCTGTTGTGATCTCGAGTCTGTAATAAATCTTTGGCAGCCCAGTGGTTTCCATGCCAGGGCCTTTCCTCTCTTTACCCTCAGAGGCCTGGGATGGCCTTTGCCAGTCTGGCTAAAGCTCCAGGAAGGCTGTGAAGCTGCCCATCCATCCTTCTTTTGATTTCACTTGGGAAGGGTCCAGGTTGGGGGAGCCATAGTTGAAGATTTCAGGAGGCCAGAAATTAGAAGTATTATGGTTTCTCAGTGGTCAAAGTGGTAAAATGCTTGCTCTTGAGGACCAGAGTTCTATCTCTAGCTTCAATGTTAAAAGCTTTAAAATCTGGGTGGTGGCACATGTTTGGGATTATAGCACTGGAAAAGCAGAGACAGTTTAGCTGGAGCTCACTGGCCACCCAGACTTGTCTAATTGGTGCACTCTGGGTAGTAGTGAGAGACCTTGTTTTAAAAAACAAGGAGGTGGATGGCTCCTGAGGAACAGGCAGTACCTGGAGGGACCTCCTACCTGCATGTCCACACGTGGTCAGAGGACACATGGTGTAAACCAACTTTTGATGGCATTCTTATTATTTTGTAAGGGGAACTCTGTCAGAGCCCATGATCAGATTTGGTTTCTAGCATCAGACTTGTTGGATGTGCCAGTGCCAAGGGCAGTAGTGGAGAGGAGGGGCAACCTATGGAAGAGAACATTTTCCTGGGCCTTTGTGAGATGTTGCTTTGCAAACACATTGTCTCTGCTTTCTGCTAAGACATCTGCACAGTCTGAAATACAAGCTGATTGAGACATTCTCTTCTGTGTCTTGTGTTGTATGTGATGCTTACACTTGCAAAATTAATAGTGAAGCAACCTCTTATACCCTCATTTTTTGGGGGCTGTTGTTTAATTTGCAATCAGTATTCACATTGTTAATAAAAGCTCTCTTCTTTTCAAAGGGTATATTTCCTGCTTCATATATCCATCTTAAAGATGCAATTGTTGAAGGAAAAGGGTGAGTCTTGTCTTGATATTTAAATGACGTTTTAAAATGATTGATATGGTATTATAACCAAATATGTGGTAGGCTAGGATGTGGGGCTTGAGTGGGGCCAGAGAGATGGCTCATTGGTTAAGAGCATGGACTGTTTTTGCAGATTCCAGTTTGGTTTCTGGTACCCATGTGTGTTGGCCTGGTAGCTCACAACTATCTGTAACTCTAAAAAGAGCACTTGTATTTATGTACACATAGCCAGGCAGCCAGTCAGCCACCCATCCATCCATCCATCATCCATCCATCTATCTATCTATCTATCTATCTATCTATCTATCTATCTCAAGATAGTAAACATGACTTATTATAAAAGATAATATCTATGTTTGCCCATGATGGCTTAGGAGAAAAGGAACTTAGATTCAGTCGTGTTGGTCCTTGACCTAATAAAGAGCCATGTTCAGTGCCTTAGCTGTGGTCTTCTCTTTGAAGCTGAGGTCCATTAGGGAAAGTGTTGACCTCCTCTGTGATCAGCCTTGTTTGGCAGTGGCCAGGCTGGATGCTTAGCTGAGTATTTTCTGAGACCTTTTTGTCCCCCAGAAATCTTAGTAGGATGAGATACAGAGTTGTGGGTGAATGAGCGGTTGTTAAGTTGAGACCTGTGTGAATTTATGTGCCAGATAATTGAGGTGTATGTCTCCTGGAGGTCATTAGGCTGGTGTGTAAGGTCCTTAAGAGGACATTCCTAGAACAGCAACCCGTGCCAGGTGTGAACTGGGGGAGACAACATTCAAATGTTTTCTTTTTTGGTCTCTGCTTCATCTTCACACTCCGTTAAATATGTAAATTATAAAATTACTAATCATATGATTACTGCATAATGACATCTCTTTGGCTGATTACAAAATTGCCTTTCTGAGCACTGTACTTTTAACATATGAAAAGGATGGCTTGGGTTCCTGCACTTCCCCAGCGCATAATTAGAGTGAAGGGAATAATTTAGAGGCATTGGATGGTGCTGACCTGCAAGATGGCATTTGTTCAGACAGATAAAATGTTTTGTATGCAAAATTCTAAAAAGGAAGACAAAGTTGAGAAAGTTTTACCCTGTGGTGGAAATAACTGTGCATTTAATGTGTTTCTACCTACCAGGGTCAAAATCCTTATATAAATTAGATTATATAGGAGTAACAATTTTTTAAAAGCATTTTGGAGCATATTAAAATGTGTGCTTGTTGTGTTTGTGTGTGTGTATGTGCGTGCGTGCGTGCGTGCATACTATTATGGGAGTGTGGAATTACCTGGCTTCTGCCAGCAGGCAGAGAAGGCCCTTTGGTCTTCTGGGATTAGGTTTTAGTGTGGTAAGCACCAGGAACAGTGTGAGATGCAGTGCGCAGGTCCTCATGATGATGCTTTCAGCTGTCAGCCTTTGTTCCCCACACTCCTTTCCTGGCTCTCACTGGATCTGGCTGTCCAGCTGTTCCCACATAAGGTTTCTCTGCTTGAGGACCTGCCAGGTGACCACCATTTCTTCTGGCTACTGCGGACATCTGCTGCTTCCTCCTCTTGTCCTGGGCTAACTCGGCTGCTCCTTTGCCTCACTCCACCTGCCTGTTTTCAGGTTTATTATCATATTATATTCATTCATTCATTCATTCATTCATTCATTCATATTCTGTCGTCCTCCAGCGCGCGTGTACACACACACACACACACACACACACACACACACACCTGTCTGTATTACTTGCTTTTTCTTCCATGCTGCTTTTCTTTCATGCCCTTTCTTCCATGCCTTCTCTCTTTCCAGGCTTCTCTTTTCTTTCAGAATCCTGGCCACCATCCCCCACTTCATGTTTATTTTATGCTTGTGGCTATAATAATGTGCTTTTTATATTTTGTCATAATAAAGCAATTCCCATTTTTCCCCCTTCTCTCTGCTGACACAACTTTACCTGCAACATTGGCTACTATTGGCCACTGTTTTCTGTGAAGCTCCCTGCGGGCACTGAGGCCCTTCCTTATATCCTTCCTCACCTGTGTCGTCACACAGCACTCTCAGGGCTAAGCCATTTTTATTGGGCCCCTTTCTTGTGCCGTGGTCTGTCTCTCCCTATGTGTATTGCTAGAACCTGGACTTCTAACCTTCATCCTTTTTGGACCTGTGGTTCACTTGAGGCAGAGGCTAGTGCCCTAAGAATCTGCAGTCAGAAGTAGTGTCACATGCCTGTAATCCCAACTCTTATTGGGAAGTAGAGGCAGGAGGTTAGGAGTTCATGTTAAACTACATAGGTTATATGTCACCCTATCACACCCTCCACCGCTTTCCCTTCCCTAGAAACCCAGAGTCACTGTTTCTGGCTCAGTGCCTGCTCTACCCCATTTACTCCTTTAAAGAATTATTTTAAATAAAAAATGGTGTGCATTTATGGTGCCTACTGTGGTATTCTTCAGGACACATACATTGCAGAGTTGCAGTTCAGGCTAGTTCATACAAGGCAGTTATTAGAGGCTGCCTTCTGGACATACTCATCTGTGGCGAGAACACTAAAGTTTAATGCTTCTAGCCATGTGTAAGTGGATAGTGTCTTCTTCCTGACACCAGGCATCATGCTGGAGAGCACAACTCTTGGATTCGTTCTCTCTGTTCAGTGATGTGTCCTTTTCCCAGCATGTGTCCCCTTCACTGATAAACACAGCCGGGATTTTCCCCTTCATCCTTTGTTCTCACAGATGATGATGGGGTTGTTGGGGTAGTTCCATCCTCATCTCCTCTTTCCTGGCCTTGTGACTCCCTCACACTTAACTGATGCTCAGATGGGACTCCTTCCTTCCCTCTCATGATTTTACCCACAACCAATGGTGCAGACATTGCTGTCTGTGCCTTTCTGACCTCTGCCACATATGGATGATGTGATTTTTAAAAACCAGGGAAATAAATACCATATGTGTTGATAAAGAGTTAAAGGCAAGTCAATGGCTAAATCTTTGGGGTAAAAGGAAAAGGTCAGTGAGTAGTCATGGGCGGGACCAGATAGAGCATTTGTGAACACTTGAAAGCTGTAATCTTATTCACATTCCAGCAAGGGTAATTGCTCCCTGCATCATCATAAAATGAGTTTTATAGAAATGTTAAAATAATCTTAACCTCAAACCTGCATTTTAATGATGCACACCAACTGGGTGTGGTTTATTGGCACTCTGAGATAGATGGGTGGACACATAGCCTGAATACACTTTAGATTTCTCAGCCCTTGGCATTCTGAAAACTTTCAATGGCTAGTCTTTCTCTTCTTCATCTAACCCCACCACACAAATTGCATAGCTCACAGGCAGGGTAACATGTAGACATCCCCATGTTCTGTACAAAGAACTTGTCACTCATAGGTGTGTCCATTCACACAGATGAACAATTGTGTTTGTGTATTTTCTCCATTTGCTTAACAACTGAGCTTTCTAGGCCCTGTAGGAACTTAGTCAGGTGCAGCTTCCCATTATAGCCATAGAATCAGCTACTCTCTGCCTCTTTCATCCCAGGCAACATGAAACTGTCATCCCAGGGGACCTCCCCCTCATACAGGAAGTCACCACAACGCTTCGAGAGTGGTCCACCATCTGGAGGCAACTTTATGTGGTAAGAAAATGGGATGCTCCATTAAACCTTAAAGATAGAGAATGGCATTTGTGGTTTTTATACCAACACATTGTTTTCCCTCCTTGGGAAGCTGGAGAGGAGAACCTCTGAGGCAGGGTCTTGCTTCTCAAGGACAGAGCAAGCAATATGATCTTTGTGCTGGCTACTGTTGCGGACCCTGTGGCTTTTGACCTTTGTTGTATTGGGATGCAGTTTGCTCACTGTATTGAGTAAACTAAACTAAACTGGAAGTTGGCCTTGGATCCCTCTTGCTTTGTGTGGGCTAAGGGACTACAGCTGCTGTCAGGCCTTTAAAGGAGGGGACTAGGTTGATATCACTTAGTTTTGAAGACTTAGTAGAGGGTTACTAATATTTATTGTATTTTTGTCACTGACTACCTGTAAGTGATGTGTCTTAGGGTCTGAGCAATATGATAGTCTTGATATATTGTGTCCCAGGTGAGGCAGGGAATATTTTAAATTCCGACTCTGTGAACAGTTGTCCAGTATTTATTAATGCAGAGATGTTGGAGCTCCGACATCTTCCATTTCATTTTCCCTTGGGGCATTTCTTTGCACATAAATCCATATTTGCAGAAGATTACCTTTTGTTAAGCCTGTATTTCTATTCAGAGTGTTGATTTCTCATATGCTAATGTTATTATCACCGAGCAAGGGCCCTGGAAGGAAGTCAGTACGTTAATTTCTCGGGAACATAGAAAACTTCCTAAAGTCTCCACAGCTGTTCGCTGGGCAGGCTTGTTTTTGATTATACAGTGGTTTCCTATAAATGCACAGTAATAAGCACTTGTGGTAATTGTTCATCAAACGTACTCACAAACCTAAAAGCGTGAAGTTATCCATGAATGTTTTGTGTAAATCTGAGCAATTTCATAGTTGGTATTTCATGTTCAACTTAGCAATTTTTAAACAAAAATCTGGTCACACAAAAAACAGGAGCTGCCAGGGACTAATATGTGAGTGGACAGCATTGGTCTCTCGGTCACGGAGTCTGCTTTGTGAGCCATCATCACGTGGTGCCTTCTACGCATGGCAAAGTCACCTCTGATGGGTCTATCCTATATTTGTACAAAGTACCAAGTCAAAGGTGATTTCTAAGTATTTAGATGCATCCCTTTAGTTCTTCTCCGGTTATAGATTTGCTGGCAAAACAGGCATGTATTTTATATGTTGTTAGAGAGATGGGTAGAGGTTAGTGAGATGAAAAAGAAACATTCTTTGCAGTAAATTCTCAATTTGGACCTCTTTTAGCTTTCATTTAAGGAATCAGAGTTAGGGATCTGTCATGTTGGCGTGCATTGGACAGTGGAGGTGGGGAGGTCAAGAGTTCAAGTCTGAAGTTTTGCTATCTTCTACTTTCTGTAGTTCTTGGCACATTGTCAGGTCTCAATAAGTATTTGTTGAATAATTGAAAAAAAAATAGTTTAAGGATGAGGCTGGCCTTGGCTACGTGAGAACCTCTTTCAAAACAACAACAACAACAACAACAACAAATAAAAGCAAGGGAAAGAAGGAAAAGTAAAGAAAGGAAATAGAATTTGAATAATATCCTAGGAACAGCTTACAACAACGGCTCAGCAGTTGAGAGCACTTGGTGGTTTTTTTCTTTTTAGAGGACCAGAATTTGATTCCCAGGACTTGAATCAGGTGATTATAACTATAACTCCAGGGGATCAGACACTCTTTACCATCCTCTGTGCACATCTCTGTCTCTCACATATACACACACACCCCATGGAATATATATATAGTAACTAGTCAGAGTGCTGATGTGTTGGCTAGGTTGTAAGGCTATTTTAGAAATTTCTAGAAAGAGGAGTTTCAAATGGTTCTCAAATATGAGACAGTGAGGGAATGGTTCAGATAATGTAGAGTGGTGCTCACTGCTCATTTTTAAAAGCAGCAATTCCACATTTTAATTTTTGAAGATATCATGATGCTTAAAATATAATTATTAAGTCCTACTTGGATGCTCAGAGGCAGAACATTACAAACAATCTGAGTCTCCTTGATAAGTTACACCAACAACTGCAAACCTGTTCTATTTCTATTTATACTACAAATCCAGTAAACACAAGGTGAGAAGGGCCAGTTTTCATTTGATGTAGAAGCAGCAATAGTATTTGTGCCTCCTGCCACTGTGTTGTGAGGGTCACGGTTTCCCTGGGAAGGATATGTGTCAGCTGCAAGCATGCTTTTGGGGCCCAGGCAGAAAGTATTTTAAAAACTGTCTCCAGGTGAGTAGTGGGGTAGCACAGTCATGGAGGATAAGATAGTCAGCACTTCCAGGCACATTTAAACTTCTAACATTGTGACATGCCGGTCTTTGTTAACTATAAAATTTCAGGCTCTACAATGGAGCAATGAGGTTAGAAAAAAAGAATCTCCTAATATTTTAGGTAAGTTTATGGTTTGTGTTAGACCACATTCACAAGGGTCCTTGACTGCATGGACACACTTTTAAGCATTGATTGTACACAGGATGATGCTGGGAGTTTCAGGCCGTGCTGAGATTCAGGGTCCCGTTCTTGCTGTGTGTTCTCTGTTTGGGAATGTAGGATGCAGTCTGGGGAGGTGTGTTACTTCTTATTCTTTCAGTGTCTCATAGGAACCAAATCCTATAAAATGTGTTCAATTTGATGTGAGAATCTGCTTTTCATTTGACAGTCGCTGAATTCCAGGAAGCAGTGTGTATCTCTGCCTTTGTATTTGAAGAGCTATCCATTTGATAGGATCTGTACTGTGCTGTTTTTTTTCTTTTTCTTTTTTTTTTTTAAATCAGAACCTTTACAGTTGCCTTTTTCCCCCTCTGTAGCAAGATAATAGGGAGATGTTTCGGAGTGTACGACACATGATCTACGACCTTATCGAGTGGCGGTCACAGATTCTTTCTGGAACTCTGCCCCAGGATGAGCTCAAAGAGCTGAAGAAGAAGGTCACAGCTAAAATTGATTATGGAAACAGGTTTGTTTATTTAAACGATGATTTCATGCTTAAATTGTCCAATATAATAGCACAACCCTAAGCCAGGAGGAGATCTCAATTAGGTTTTATCATGAAACCAAGTTTCTAATATCAAAATAATGGAGTGGCTTACACTCTAATCTGGTTTACTCGTTCACCCTTGAAATCTTTGCTTTCAGGTCTTTGTTGTGTAAGTGATGGAGCTGTGACATTGGTCAGGGTAGCCTGTCATCTATGCTGCCTTGTCCCACCCATGTGATCTTCAGTACACGTCTACTCTCCTCCCACAGCATTTGACATTGACATTTGACATTGAGTGTAGATGGGCAGGGGGGAGTCCTTGATTATCTCTTGTGGCTCCCTTGGTCTGAATGCCAGACTAGGTGTTAAAAGTCACTATGAAACTTGTCCCTTGAGTTGACATGCCTGATCTAAGAGACAGAAGCACAGCTCTGTTACGTTACAGTTGAGATCAATTACACAACCTGTTTTGGAAGAGTTTCCATTTATGGGAAGCGTTCATCCTAGTTTACTTGAGCCTCCTGAGGGATGGCCCACTCATTCCCCTGAACACAGCATGTTCCCTGGCTTATTTGAGTGTCTTGAGGTATGGTCTCACTCATTGCTGAGGAGAGCATGCTCTATTGTTAGCTGCCTGGAACATGACTGTTTTGGTCTTAGTTCTGCTGTATCAGTAGCCCAGATGAGATCATAGCCTCTCCAACCTGCCATCTGCTTGTTGACATGTCAGAGCCATAAGAAGCCTTAAAAGTGACTGGGTTCTGCATTTCCCTGATGCCTCTTTAGACCAGAATTACTTGAAGAAGTAACTCTATAATGAATCTGGGTACCCACTCCTGGGATTCTGAGTTCTGTTGTCTGGTACTAGGTAGAGAGTTCAGTCAGACTGCTGTTTGAAAACTCCAGGTGTAGTTCACACCCTTCCCCATTTTTATACCTCAGAGTGTGGAAGTGAGAGCAGGGCTTGCCTCTTGCCCATCAGCTCAGAGGTTCCTTAGATGAGCCATAAAATCTTTCTCTAATAACTGAATTATTGCAAAATTTCCTTTTCTGGTTATCCTTCCTTTTTATGTGTGAAAGTCCCCTAATGTCACATTATGTGTGACTTTTTATTTATTTTCACCTCCAAGGCCAGAGATTCTAGGTATAGGATATTAGATACTGTTTCAATGAAACCATTACGAGACTCCCTGCCAACCTTTGGAGCCCTGATTTTATTTTCTATTGGAGAAGCCTGTTTTTGAAGTTAGGTTCAGAGACCACCTGCTTAATCTGGCTGCAGGAAACAACCTAAGTACATTACACCATGGAAGAATCTTGTTAAGACAGAAAGTGTTTCCAAATGTAATTTACTGCTTTGATAGGAAATACAACCTTATTAAGACAAGTTTGCCTGAGGACTGCAGGCCAGTATTCCTCTAAAGCCCTATGCTCTCTACTTATCTTCCTATTTCCTCCTTTAGAAAATGAGGTAATAATAACAATAATAATAATAATATAGTAAAATAAAAGTAGAGGATGTTTGATTTTAGGGTGGTCTGGTGTCTCAGGGAGCAGTTTGTTGTTCTTAAAATAATCATATATACATTTTTTCTTTTCCCCTTTTTCTGAATGGGGGTGGGATGGGGTGGGGTGGGGCAGTCAGTGTCCAGGGAACTGTGGTAAATGTAGTCAAGCTCATAGTATGTTTCTCTCCAAAGATGATCATATAACACACACACACACACACACACACACACACACACACACACACACACACACAGAGGTACAGAGACATGCTCACACTAATTTCAGGGAGAGGTACCCAGTGCCTCCTTGAGATCCTTTACCATCCTATGGGACCCTTTACCATCCTATGGGACTAACCTTGTTATGTTAGACCAACACTCCTCTACAGAACCAGCTGCGTATTGAGACCAGTACTAATAGCTGTATTCCAGAGCCCAGTGCAAACTGGTTGATGTGACCAGCTACTTTATATGGTGATAGTCTTGTGGCAAGAACGTTCATGCCATCTTCTTTATTCTTTAGATGTTGGTTTCAGTACATAACTAGTTTTGCTGAGTTTCAGTTTCCTGTGTTGTGAAGTGGGTCTCACCAGGCTTTCTGTCTGGACTGAGGTGACAATGACATCACATGATATGCATGATACACTGGCTATGGGCTTGATCTATATCTTCCTTGAGGGACCTCACCAGGCATGGCCTGTAGGGCCTTGGGGCTGGGCCTTGAGGAGGTCACTCATACCATCCAGATATCATTGACCATGGTCACACAGTGCTGACTCACCACACAGCATGGACCTCACTCACGGACTCCACCTGTACGTCACTGACCTCATTTACATAATGCTGACCCCATGGTATTGGTATTGACTTTTAGAGCGGGGTCAGGACTGGGATGAGTTGGTTGGATTTGAGAGGTTTTTGCTTTGTTAGTGAATGTAGAACCTTCCACAGTTATCAGTCATGTACACTTCACTTGAACTTTGAAGATCTATAAGTTCTGATTGGAAGGTGAAGGCTTTATTGAAATGCAGGCAACACTAAGTAATTTTCATTCTCCCCTTGTGATACAAGTTGAGTTTCAGAACTCATTCTCTGATATTTGTGGATGAGTCCCAGTTTCTGCTCAATGGCTGGGCCTGACATTGTGCTGGGGAATTCCCTCCCTTGGTTCATCTTCTCTCTACTCTGAATTCTTGGTATTCTAGAATTCTTGACTTGGACCTGGTGGTGAGGGATGAAGATGGGAACATTTTGGATCCAGAACTAACTAGTACCATTAGTCTCTTCCGAGCACATGAAGTGGCTTCCAAACAAGTGGAGGAGAGACTGCAAGAAGAGAAAGTGAGTTCACCTCCTTAGTGTGTGCTTTGCATGGGGATTGTGTTTCATAGCAACTGTGTTGAGTATTAGAGAATGCCAAGGAAGCCCCGAATCAGCACTAAATGGTGCCCCCCTCTCTTAAAAAAAAGCAAGTGCCCAGTGTGCTTCAGAAAACAAGGAGGATGGAGCCAGCCGATATGGCACAACTTATTAATTGAGCAAGTATTGGTCAGGCATCTGCCATATTCCAGGGACCGGGAGGGGGGGGCATAGAAAAGAATGCGACACAGATTCCTTGGAGGCGTCATTCCAGTGAGAACCCTAAATTAAAGCTAGCCACTAAAGCTAACAACCAGTTTGTTGACAGGATGCTTGGAAGGCCCATGTTCTTGCAAACAGTCAATGTGAGCAGCCGCAGGATGGCTGTGTGGTTTGAGAGCATCTACAGAGTGACTGAATGAGCAGTATGGCCGAGTGGAGGCAGCCAGGGCTGTTGTCCAGGTTGCTCACATCAACTTTCTACTTTTCTGTTTATAGTCTCAAAAGCAGAATATGGACATCAACAGACAAGCAAAGTTTGCAGCAACCCCGTCTCTGGCCTTGTTCATTAACCTCAAAAATGTGGTTTGTAAAATAGGAGAAGATGCTGAAGTCCTCATGTCTCTTTATGATCCCATGGAGTCCAAGTTTATTAGGTAGGCGGTTTCCTCATGGCAGGCTTGCTTCCTCAGTTTCTTTTCTCACTGCTGTGACTGAAATATCCAACAAGAAACACCTTCATCGGAAAGGGTTTATTCTGACCCACCGTGTGAGGGTGAGGTCCATCATGGTGATGCTCTGGCAGTGGAAGCTGCTCTCAGCTGACATAAATGTGCTGGTTCGTGTTTTGTCAACTTGACACAAAGCTGCAGCCATTGGGGGAAGAGATGTCTTTAATTGAGGAAATCCTTCTATGATGTCCTGTAGGCAAGTCTGTGGTGCATTTTCCTGATCAATGATTGATGTGGGAGGGCCTGGCCCATTGTGGGCGGGGCCACCTGTGGGAACGGGGTCCTGAGTGGCATACAAAACAAGCTGAGAAACGCATGGAGAGCAGGTTAGTAAGTGGCGTTTCTCCAGGGCCTCTGCTTCAGTTACTACCTTTAGGTTCCTGCCTTCAGTTCTTGCCCCGACTTCTCTTCAGGAAGGAAAGATAATCACTTTGCTTTCCATGGTTCTTCAAGCCATGCTGTTTATAACAGCCATAGAAAGCATTGGGTTTAGGAAGGTCTTCTGTGGCTTTAATCTCTTTGCTTTTTCTCTGAGCTGATTGACTAGTGTATGTTGTTCATTTCCTCTTGTTACATAAAGACTCATAATAAATATCTGTTGAACAGAAACATTGTAATACATCGGGCCTTAATAAAACTTTCATCTTTATCATGATGAAAAAACTATGATTAAACTATGTGAAATGTGTATCTATGCATCAGCATTCACTCCTGTATTTTCACTTGAACTATCAAAATTTAAACAAAATTCACTTGAGCTATTTTCTGAACTATTTGCAGGAAATGGAACACACAGGTGATTTTTATTCTCATTTTTTGATAGGTGCTTTCTTTGTGATGGAGATACAGTTTGCATTTTATGGTTTTTCAAAGACTCTGAATTAAATATATATTGTTCCAAATTCAATACATAGCTCTGTATTGTTGTCATTCTAAATAGACAGGGAAGCTTTTCACATTCTAAATATTGAAGTGTCATTCTCAAATATGTCTGTTACACAGACAACCCATGCTATAGAAAGTGAAAGGGATGTTCATGCTGTGTCTGCCTAGTAGAGTCTCTTTTGTGGCTTTAGTATTTATAAACTCATGGTCAGGTGCATATTGGACCTTGATGTTGTTAATTATGAGGCTTTATGGGATGCATTGGGTCATTGGGTACCTGTCTATGTTTTAAAGATTAATTTTCTCATTTTCTTTTTTTTAAATCTTCCTTAAGTGAAAACTACCTGGTCCGTTGGCCAAGTTCAGGATTACCGAAAGACATCGATCGGTTACATAATTTGCGTGCTGTGTTTACGGTGAGTCCATCTGTGTCCATGGATTGAGTGTCATTGTGTTTTGTTTTTGGGCTGTTTTAGGGAGATTTCTTAGCATGGAATGTGCTCAGGGCCTGGGGGTGACTGTGACAGCGGCTAATCCAGGAATCACTTAGCTCTTTTTGGAAGTGAGCTCTCTCTTTGCTTAGCATTGATATGAGAGAGATGACTTCATCTCCCCAGAGCCTGTCTCTTTACTTCAGTTCACTTAGCTAAGTGTCTGCCATTACTTTCTCCCTTCTTGTCATGGGAATAACATTAAAATATCTTGGCTGGTCTGAAGACGAACTCACGGTCCATTTTGATATCTTTATCTATTGGACTTGTGTTGAATCATAGTTCTCCATAATAATTTACGGAAATTAATATTTCTAGGATCTTGGGAGCAAAGACCTGAAAAGGGAGAAAATTAGTTTGGTCTGCCAGATTGTCCGAGTTGGTCGCATGGAGCTGAGGGACGGCAACACGAGGAAGCTGACTTCTGGGCTGCGGCGACCTTTTGGCGTGGCTGGTAAATTCCTGTCACTGTTTTTCCTTGAAAATTTCAGGCCATTCGCTTTGAAGATGGACAGCAAGCTTTATTGATTTATGATTATTGCTGCTGGAGAGTAAACAATATTAGTTCTTTCTTATATAGTTTGAAGCCCACAGCTATGTTTACAGTGCTTCAGATTCAGATTAAATCTGGTCTAATTTGAAAGCCAATCCCAGTGTTTACTGGGAGAGATACTGAATCACTTGCCCACACTGTGGAGAAGCCAGCGCTGGGGGATTTGTTGGACCCAGTGCTTGATTTAGCAGTGGACAGGCATAGCCTGGCTCTATGAATGCATAACACAGCTGACACATGCACTTGTTACTGTCCACATCTCTGCTGGTGTTGGTTGCAGAAAATGAGAGCCTGGTTATCTGTGTCAAAGAAAGATATGTGTTTCCACAGGTGACTTCTTATGATGTCAGGTGCTTTCTTCATAATGTAAAGAAGCAGTTTTCTTTATTATAATTGCAGGGGAATTTTTCACCCACTTACTGTCCATGATTTTTAGGAATCATGTTCTAGCTTCATCCTGTTGCTGTGATAAAACACCATGACCGAAAGCAACTTGGAGAGGAGAAAGTTTGTTTGGCTTCCACTCCCAGGTCACAGTCCATCACGTGGGAAGTCAAGGCTGTTCAAATCAAGAAGGTCATGGCAGGAACTATGGAGGACCTGCTTGTTGGCTCATCTTCTGGCTTGCTCATGCTTATTCTTGGCTAGCTTTTATGTAGCTCAGGGAATGGTAATGCCCATTGTGGTCTGGGCCTTCCTACTTCTATTATGCATCAAGACGTCCCACATAGACATATTCTCAGACCAATCTGATAAAGGAAACATTCTACTGAAATACTCTTTTCAGGTTGTTCTAGGCTATATCAAGCTGTCAGTGCTAAGTAGGACACATAGAAGAAGTATATGGGGTGAATTCTTGATTCTTGATGCCTAGCTGTTATTTATTTATCTTTTTTTATAAACAGTGATCAACGACTATTATTGCTTGGCTACCAGGGAACTAAGCACTTGAGTTTTACTCCATTAAATAGACTTTTATTTTCAGAAATAATTGTAGGCCTTGGAAGAATTGGGCTTTAAAAACAGACAGCTCTCAGTATCCCCCTTATCTGTATTACTAGTGATTGTGATGTTTATGACAGATATTGAACACATACTATGAACTACCCTAGAGTCTACAGTTTATTGGCATTTTGTATTCTGTCAGGTTGTCAGGTTGTGTATGTGTGTGTTTGTGTGTCTCTGTGTATACATGTGAATGTATGAATATGGACTGTGGACATCAGAGGTCAAAGGTAGATGTCTTCCTTAATCATTTGCTTGATACTTTCTTATGACTTTGTTTATGTATTTTATGTATATAGATGCTTTGTCTGCATGTACATCTGCACACTATAAAGAGGGCACCGGATCTCATGAGACTAGCATTATATCAATGGTTGTGAGCCATCATGTGGGTGCTAAGAATTGAACTTAGGACCTCTGGAAGAGCAAGCAACCTACACTGATCCAACTTGCCAGCCCTGATTGATACCTTCTTTTTTGAGACAAAGTCTCTCTATGAACTTGGAACTCATTGCTCTGAGCCCTAGGAATCTTGTCTTCCTTACTCCCCTCCCCCAGGGTTGCATTATAGCCATACACCACCATGTCTCACTTTTACACGGGTGCCAGGATCACACTCTGGTCCTCATGCTTGGGTGCCAAGCAGTTTACTAACTGAGTCATCTTCCCAGCTCTGTTTTATGGGTTTTGACAAATGAATAATGTCACGTTGAGCATCCCAGTCATAAACCTGGAGAATTCTGATGAACTGTTGGGCTCTCTCATGGGTTCTTTCAGTGGCTGTCTCATTTATGATGAGATGTTGGGAGTGGGCTTGCTCTCTCAGGTACTCCGGGGAAACTGGACATTTCCATCCCTCAGTACTTAAACACATACTGTAACTCACTTCTATTTCCCCAAGCCTGTAGCATCATTTTCATGTTTGGCTGAAACATTTGTGATCAGAACTTTCCTTCTCTTGGCCCTGCCTGCATGATTATTTTAGGGAAATACTGTATCTTTTTTTTTTGGTCTCAGGTGTACTTGTCTTCCCCAAAGCCATCAGAGAGTTCTGTGACAGGATAATGTAAGTTACATCTTTGGGCATGGATATTGCCAGTTCTCTGGTTATTAGATCACTGGAGAGATCCTGCTGATAAGTTCTTGTGAGGGCATTGTTAGAGTTCTGAATGCAAAGATTTAGCCTGAGGCGGACAGTTTCTCTCTCTTAGATTAAAACAGGGATTTTCCTAGCCTTTTCTGGTTCGGTTGTGATGTTCTGGGATGTCCTAGGGGATGAAGTGTGGGCAGATACTTGCTGGTGTTTCTGTGGCTTCTCTGTGCTTATAACATGCTTTCATTTGCTTGATGGTGTCTGCTGTTGGGTCACAACCTCTCTTTCTGAACTTCTAGAGCCAGAGCCTAGAGTATTTGCTGGATTAGGGCCAACAGATCTGATAGTCCTGTGTCCTTGGAAGTGCCACTTGTGTTAAGTCAGAGGATGTCTGGTCTACTGTCTTGGCCCAGGAACTTGGATCTCTGGTTGTGAGGCCATCACTGTCACAGCATCTAATGCCTGCTGATCACGGTGATGCTTACCTGTATTCCTGGTTACCCACCTGGACTGATCTTAGCTCCTTTCTTCTTATGTCTTCTCTTCCTGTTTCTCTGCAGGCTCAGGGCTGCTGGAAACTGGCCTGAGACAAACGCTAGCTCCTTTGGTCTGTTGCTGCCTAAGTTCTTGAGAGATGAGCCTCTTGCTCTCTGCTCTGTGATTGACTGGTGGGATCTTGCATCTGTAGGGCTGTGATGATCCTAATCAAGTGCCGAAGAGATCTTGGAAGCAGTTATATCATCCATAGTCTGGATGTGCAAACGCCCATTCTCACGGTCTCTGAGAGAGACCACCACTGCTTTTATAGAAGCAGTAATTGCTTGCCTACTCAGGCTCAGTGCAGGCTCTTTTGTGTTGGTTCCCAGCACCTAGCGTTCTGGCCTCCCCAGTCTCCTGAGGACCAGCTTTCTGAATTGATATCTGGAGCTTCTGCTTATATTTCTTTCTGCTCTCTGTCCCGAGACACACGATGAACATTTTATCTTGTGCTTTTACTATGTAGACTTATTTTTTTTTTTTAATTGGTACATTGCAGTGCCCCAACCTGCCCCCTCCATATGTTGATATACAGCATACTCAGAGACATGTTCTCCTTTCCTGGCTCAATCTTCTAACTCCCACAGAGCACTCTCCACCCCCAGCCATAGGTTCCCATTCTTATTAGGAAACTGAACCCTTCATACTTGAAAAGGCAGACTCACTTTTTGGTAATGGGATTCTGCCCATTCGTATGCAGCTCCATGTCCACGTGCACAAATTTAATTTTGAGGCTTTTTTTCAGAACAATCTCTGCCTATCTGTGTCAACAGGGCTGATTCTTGTGAATGAGAAAGGCATTCATGCACCTTTAAGCCCACAGGTCTTAGTCTTTTATTGAAAATAATATGTCACGATTCTTTTTGTTAAAACATTTGATAATGTGAAAGTAATTGGCAGTGGTGTGAGAAATCATGGAACTTTTATGGAGAAGAAATATAATTAAATAAATCATTCATAATTTCACACAGCCAAGGTAATACATCAATTTGTATTCCACATTTTGTATACCAATATTTTTGGTATTCCTCTTTTTCTTATTTCTCCCTGATTTTGTGGGAAAACCTGGCCAGGGGATTAGTTCTGGGTAGTAGCCATTATCCTGCGTGTAGCCCTGGGTTCAATGCCAAGGTTGATAGAGATACATAGGACAATGGCAGCAAAACTCTATTCCATATTAGTTCATACTGTGTCCAGTTTCTTTACTCGTCAACAGTTTTCATGTATTGGTTTCTTTTTACCAGCTTCACTATTTGTGGTGTGTTAATGTTCACCTTTTACATGGTAAAACGCTTAACATGATATTGTTGTAGAAGATTTCTGGACCCATTTGTGCCAGAGGTTTTGACCTGGACTGCGGCGGCTTTTATCCCCCAAAGAAATGAATCAGACGCTTATATTAATTTCATACTATTTGGCTTATGTCTCAAGCACATCATTAGCTAGCTCTTTCATTTTAATTCAACCCATTTCTAGTACTGTATCTGCCACGTGTCCCAGCCCGTGGCTCACCTGTATTCCTTACATGTTTCTTCCTTGGGGGTCTGATGGAGACTGACTAACTCCACCCTCCTTCTACCTGTCTCTCCTCTGATTCTCCACCCACTTCTAGGGTGCTCCACATAGGCCAAAACAGCTGCTTTATTTTCAGCATACAGAGAATGTTTCCACTACATGATATTATGGATGCTTTTATTTGTAAAGTATTGTTCAAGAGTTAGAGGTTTGGGGAGTACAATCTATAGTGGTGCATTCACACTAACAGGGCTGTTATCTTGTGGCTTTGTGGTACAGGTGTTTGTTGAATGCTCTTGAACCGAGGTTTCCCAGTCTGAATGCATATAGGGGAAGTCCCTCTGTTGAGGTTACTGAATAAGAGGGTATGTGGTCCTCATTGTCTCCTGTTTTGTGCCCAGGTGATGTGAACAAATTGCTTTAATGTGTTCATTGGTGGTGGTAGCTGCAGGCCTGTCTCGCTCTTCTCCCTGCTGGTCCCTCTTGCCTCCTGTACTTCCTGTGCTGTGTTCCCGATCCCCCATCGCTGTCTTCCTCTTTCTATCCTTGCCCTTTGCTGTATCACCGTTACCGAGTCTGCGGTATACTTACGCTTGGACACGATCATGTTGACTGCAGCCAGACTGAACACTTTGGGTAATGGGTTCTTTCCCTGTCCATAGCACAGCACACTCCTCCTCCCTGGCAAAGACCCCATGCTGCCAGGATGTAGAGACCCAGGGCTGGCAGTTTTATGTCCTTGTTTGGCAATGACTATCTGTGGTGAATAGCTGCACTTCTCCACTTGACATAACCTAGAATTACCTGGGAAGAATTATCTAGAACAAATTAGCTCATGGGCATATCTAACAGGGCTAGTTTTGGTTTTAATTGATAAGGGAACATGCAGCCCCCTGTGAGTAGCACCATTCCTTAGGCAAGGGTTCCTTAACTATATACAGAAGCAAGCATGCAAAAGAAGCGATCAGGCCTGCAAGCCTTTTTGTGTTGTCATTCTCTTGACTGTGGGTATGACGTGACTAGCTGTTTATATAGCTCCTTCCTCTGTGACTTCTCTGCTGTCATGGACTGTTGTAACCTGGAATAGTAAGCCAAGGAAACCCTTGCTCTTCTTTTTTTTTTTCCTCCTCCTCCAAGGAATTTTACCACAGCAACAGAAAAAGCCTCCAGGAAAGTGTCTTTCCCCATCCAGATCACAGTGAGGTCGTCTTTCTGGGCACAGACCTTGGCAAGGATGAGCCCTGAGGAAACTCCTGTACCTTTGAGGTTTTCTCTTGAGGCTTAGAATGGGTGGGCCTGGAGGTGTGGTCATTAGATAATAGCAAGCTGGACAAAGGCTGGTTCCCACATGTGTTTTTGGCCTCAGCTCCTGCCTTGCTTCTTTGCTATGTTCCTGCAATTTCTCGATAAGCCTAAGTGTGTTCTGGGTCAGGACTCTGGAGACTTACCAAAGGCATCAGATAATCTGGAAGAGCTACAGTTTGCTGGTGAGATGTGACCTGTGACAGAGAGGGGGTCTCCAGGGAGCTAGGAAAACCACCCAGGTGGAATGAGTGGATGGTCTGATGAGTTCAACCTGACTGCCCTGGTTGTGGCTGTTTAAGTGAAAAATCAAGAAACTAGATTGTAGTATCACAAATGAGACTCAGAGCCAAATATTGGGGGAAGGCTGAAATATCAGAGAGGGGAAGCACCACAGTCAGTCTCGAAACTTCCTCAGGCCCCGCTCCTGGTCGCTTCTGCCTGTTGCTTCTCCCAGTAGCTTCTGTTCTCTCTCGGTTTCTACAAGCCCTTATATACCCATCCAGGTTAGGATTAAAGATGTGTAGCCTTGAACTCTCAGAAGAAGGTCTGTTTCTGGAATTGTGGGATCAAGGGTGGAGGTCACCACTCCCTGGCTTTCCCTGTGCTGGGATTAAAGGTGTGTGTGACTGACTCAGCTGTTTATCTTTGTTTTCAAGGTTTAAGAATTCCCTGAACTGTCTGCCTAGGATTTGACTGGGTGCCCTCTCCCCCATATTCAGGTTTTATTAAATGTGTAATATATATCCACACTAGATGTTTCTTCATCATGAGCTGATCGTGAAAAGTTAGGCTTGGGAACATGTGACTGGGTGAGTGGTGGGTGGCTGATCTTCAGTCCTCCTTGTTCTCAGCAGCCGTTAGCCAGTGCTCCCGTTATCTGGGAGATGCTTAACCTGCATCTCTGGGCACACACCACAGTCAGACCAACAGTCCCTGGTTCAGTGGACTGTGGGGTGGTTTTCCCACTGGTTTCCTGGGATCTGCCATGATAAGCAGGAAATGGAATTGCTGCCTTTCTCTACCTACAGCCATTTATGTTTCTTGGATGTCATAGTTTCTTTTGTAGTTGTTGTTGTGACAAATACCCTATATGGTGGCAGAATTAAGGAAGGGTTTATTTTGATTGGCAGTTTAAGGATACAGTGTGGGGGAAATATCAGGGTAGTAGAAACTGGAGGCAGCTCATCATTTTGTGTCCATAGTCAGAAAGCAAGTGGGCATACAGGAAGCGGTATAATGCTATATAACCTTAAGGCCCAGTCCCAGTGGCCGGTTACTTCCGAAGGCTCCATTTCCTAAGAGGGCTTGTGGGGAACTCTTCACAGCATTCACAGAATTGACGGTGGTTGTGAAGATGGTTATCTTAGTTGCAGTAAGGGAAGCTGGTCTCTAGGAAAGAACTGTGTTCCTCTTGTAACCAGATGTGGGGTTGAGAAAGGACATGGCAGAGTACTTGTCCAGTTCCTTCTAGAGTTTTCTAGCTGTGCTTGACATGGCCAAAGTCACAGAGTAACCGGTTAAGAAGGTGAAAAGTTGTTCTGAGTAAAGCCTCTCTTTTAATGTGGAGAGCATGCCAAGCCTTTCCAGGGGCACCAATGAGCCTGAACCACCCCAGTGAAGGCAAGTTAATGAAATCCAGGGAGCCAAGGTAGAGATGGAAGTGTTGGACCTGTGGCTTGTCTTGGTTTGGATGTCTTGCTCATTTTTGTCTGTGTGCTTCTGTTTTAACTGTCCAGGAGGTGACTGATAGGCAGCCTTGAGTGTCCCACTGACTCAGACACCAGCTCTTGGTGACTGGTACCACTTTGTAATTATGCTATTGTTGAACTGCGTCTGAGTTGCTTGTCTCATCACTATGAAAAAAAATATCCTGATGAGGAAACAACAGCAGCGTAAGGAATCAAACGTTTATTTTGGCTTACAGTTTAGGAATACAGTCCACCATGGTGTGGATGGCATAGGAATGGCACTGAGATGGCAAGGTGGCAGGTCAGGCAGCTGCTCACATGATACCCTTATTGAGAAAGTGGTGAAGAATGGATGCTGATATTTAGCTCACTTTTCCCCTTTGTATTATCTGAGCTCCCAGCCCATGGAACAGTCTTCCCGCCTACATTAGCCTGATCTAGACAGTCCCTCACAGGCTTGCCCAGAAGCTGACTGAATTTAGTTAATCTCTGATAGATGTGCCCGGAGGCTTGTCTCCTAGGTAACTCTTGATCTATCTAGTTGACAGTCAGTATTACCTGTCACTAGTGTTATGTTGTTAGTAGTAGGCTAGCTGCTTGCTCCAAGTACTGTTTAAAATAAAATTAAATGAGTGAAATGAATATAAAAGCAGTTTCTCATTACACTTGCGCCTTCTTGGGTACTACTGATGCAGAATGTCTCCATATAGGAGTTTGTATTGGACAGCAGATCTCTAGAGTGACCCCTGGGGAACAGGCAAAGGAATTCAGTGGAATTATGCTAATGGAGTTTTTTTGCCCACTGTGGCCAGGATGTTTGGATGATTTAATTGATCTGTCAAACATTGCAAGATAACACACTTATGTATGAGAAGAGACTATCATATGGTTCATGCTGGAATATAGTCTACTCTTCCTTTGTTTCTTGACTTTCTACAGTGGTGACACATAAGCCAAAACAACCCTTTCTGTTCCTTCTTTTTCCCAGTGATGGACGTAACAGACATAATAAATGGAAAAGTAGATGATGAAGATAAACAACACTTCATTCCCTTTCAGCCGTAAGTATGAAATAATTCTCTCCTTAACCAGATATAACGTGAAAACCCCATAGTTAATAATTTACCACTAAGGTTATTCATTAAGCCCAAGTCAGGATTCATTTATTTTACAACAATAAGAAATCTGTTTAGTCACTGCTGTGGCATATGGAATTGGGAACTGTGAGGCAATGGAATAAGGTTTGTGGATGGTCCCAGGAGCTGATGTTCCTTGTAGTCCCAGAATTACCCTATTAGTCGAAGAATTACAATTCAACACTGAGCATGTTTCTTTACATAATCGATTTATTCTCGTAGCAATTCACATTTTCAAAATACAATACTTTCAAATTCATCAGAAGAGGTTGTTGCTTTTAAAATAGAAACCAAACAAAGTAATGATGAATTCTTTTGTAAAGCGAGAAATAACACCTTAAAGCTTGTAATCAGGCTGCTGATTTGTCTGTCTTGGTTTTTTGCTCAGATGAGTGGGGTTTGGCTTTTTTTTTTTTCTTCAGGATTTGTTCACTTCTGACCTGAGGTTTTTAGAGAGGGTAAAGGAACATGGGGAAAAGCTCTTGGGGCAGATTTATGAGATTATTCTTTGATTTGAAGCTAAAAACCTGTAGGTAGGGTGATTGAAGTGAGGGTGGGTCTTGATGGGGCTACTCCTGCCTCAAGGAGGAAGAAGGAGAGCTGGGTACTTCAGGTTGATTGCAGAGACAGCCTTCTCTAGAGCCTGACTTCCCAGGAGAATAAGTGCTTGGGGTTAGCATGACCTGCCCTAGGACTCTGCAGCTTTATGTTTACTCCTTCCTTTTCCAGTTCATTTTTATTAGAAGACTTTTAGGCTTAAGGTTAATTTCACTTTTGCAGGCTTACATTGCTTTGGAGGTGCTGGAGGAGGGAGGCTGAGTTCTGGGGGGCTGGTGATGATGGGTATCTGAAGGAACCCTGTCTTTGGGAGGACTCGAGATGTGGTATGAGCTTCTCTTGCCCCATGCACTCATAATGGAACACCCCCACTCCCTGCAGACTTGAGAATCACTTGTTTGAGATGGCTGCAGTGTGGCTTCTCTGTACATTCAAAAATAAAAAGGATGCACCTCTGTAGAAGATTATGCATCTTGTTGCATTAAAGTCAGCATTGTATAGCCTCAAGTTGGGTTCAAGTACCACATATGTCACCACACACAATTGGAGGCAGAGGTCTCTGCTGGCTTAAATGCTTTCCATTTACTTTTCTGACTGGTCTGCTAACCACTAGCCCCATGTGGCTCTTTATATTAATTACAGCTGAGTGGAATTAAAATGTAGCCCTTCAATCACATTGGTCTGTTTCAAGTGTTTACTGCCATGCAGGGCTGTTGTTGCCATATTGGATAGTGTCTTGGTTTTTTTCCGGTGGCTGTGATAAAATACCTTGACACACGCAACTTAATGGGAAAGGGTTTTAAACTTATGATTCAATGTATTCAATGTGACAGCCCATCACTGGACTGCATGCTTATGTGCAGGTCATCTTCTTCATTTTATATAGTCTAGGATCCACCCATAATGGGTGGGTCGCTCACACCTGTTAAACCCATCAAGATGACCCCTTTCCCCATGCATGCCCAGAGTCCTATGTCTCAAGGAATTCCAGAGTCTTCCAGGTTGACAATAAACATTAACCATTAAAGATGGTGTGTAAGTGCTCATTTTCATCTCTGTAGACTGTTAGAATGGATAATCCCACTCATAGCAAGAGTATATAGCAGCATTCTGTAGAACTGGGAATCTACTTTAGCACATATCCTGGAATATGACTGATATACTGGCAATAAACAAAATACCATTGTGGGTTATAATACTCAAGGTCTGTTTTTTTTCCTATGACAATTGGCAAGGTCCCTACTGTTCCCAAGGCTTTGATTTCATCAAGACCACAGGTTTAGGGATACCAATGGTCCTATTAACTGATTTTCTTTGTTGCTTATTTGTTTCCTTTGAAGGTAAACAAAACAACCACAAAAACATCTAGAGAAATGATTTTTCAGGTTTTCACCGGGCTATTGACATCACCTGCAGGTTGCCATCACGTTTTTCTGTCTGGCAGTGGAGGTCCACTTTAGACAGTATTAGGGCACACTCACCTATTGCCAGTTGTGAGTCTTGCTCCACAGATTAATATCTGCAGTGATAGAAGAAAAAAATAGCATGATTCTAATAGCAAAATAAGCCTGGAATCTATTCTCTGGGAAATGTCATGCTAATGAGAACGTTTTTTGCTCCATTAAAATGGATTTATCACCTCACGGAGTTGGTTTTAGGGAGGGAAACAGTGTGCATTCTCTTTCTCTCTCTCGTTCATCTCTTTTTAACTTGGTGAAATAAATTACAACAGCTTTCAGCTCCTTTGAGTTGCTTGGCTCAAGTGATGGATGACATAGTCCTTGTTCCTAGAATTGATTTTAGGCATTCTGTACCTGATGTATGTTTCTGCGCTCTTTTCCCATTGTACTTGGTGGCACTGCACAGTATTTCTCATGGTGCATGTTGCCTCTGCTGGCCACTCTCACATACATGGACTCATGGGCCTAAGTACTTTGGTAGCTCGTATTTGAGTGATGTTCAGGGTTCAACATTCAGACATGGTGTCCATTAATTCCATTCTCCAGGGACTGGATCACCTTTGCATAGAGACCTTTTTGGGAACTCACATTGAGGGGCCAAAGGCAGGACTTATCATGTCAATAGGTTTCAAGGCTATTTGGGGAGGAGGAAAAAAATGGGGTTTTGTTTTCATTTTCTTCTTTATATCACCTGGCCTTTACCCCAGACTAGTTCAGTACTATCCAAGCAATGCAAATGGCCATCCATATTCTTTGAAATGAGAGGCCTCTCAACCACTTTACTCTTGGACCAGCCCTTCTGGACTGTCTATTAGGAATGGAGCTCTGTGCACATGTTCCCTGGGAGCGGGGCGCCCTCCTTGGCTGGACTTCTCTCCTGTGGTTCACCATTTTCCTGATCGATGCTCTTCCTGTCTCTCTTGTCACCTATCCTGCCCTTTGTCTCTTGTTGACTCATGACGACTCTCTCATACTCGGTGGTGATGCTCTTTTGTGTCCCCCTGTTACTGTGACCCATGGGTCTCTGTGCCCCTTTGTCTCCTGTGGTCTTGGTTGCCCCATGCCCTCTAGGCTCGCGTTGGACGACGCCATTCGACACAAGCCGCTGAACATGTCATCCCGTTTCTCACCCAGGGTGGCAGGGGAGAATGACTTCCTTCAAACTGTCATAAACAAAGTCATTGCAGCCAAAGAAGTCAATCACAAGGGGCAAGGTATGTGTCTCTGTTGTTTCTGTTTGGGGCATGTAGAGAATCTGGGGTTTCTTGGTGGAACTTTTGGTACTGGGTGATGCTTTTTCCTTCCTACTGGACTGGCAGCCTGAGTAGGCTGTCTCACCCATAGCCTTTGTAGGTTCCTGAGAGCCAGCCTCCCAAATGAGTGCAGAAGAGGAAGGAGAGTGGGATATGTTTGGGGCTACCTTTGAAGAACCTAGGGGTAGAAGTCTGGAGCTTGGGAAGCAGCTCCTGCCTTTGATTCCTCCTCTTTCCCAGCATTCCTCTCTGTCCTCTCTCTTACCCTTAACAAAACACTGGAAGGCTGAGGATGTAGCTCCTTTGGTAGAGTACCTTCTTAACATGCATGAAGCTAAAATAGGTTTTGATGGTGCATGCCTATAACCATAGTAGTTGAGAGGCCAAGAGGATCCAAAATTCAAGGCTGTCTTAGGGCCCTGTAACAATATGTCAAAATAAGGAAGTCAACTATTAAAAGTAAAGCCAAACCCAAACTCCATAATAACAACAACAAAAAACCATCAACGTAACCCCTGATCAAAACTCAAGTACATCCTTCACTTGATATCCCTCTTCCAGCGTGGGCTCTCCATGTCTTATCACAGTACTGCCAATGTTCTGTAATTGTCCCTCTGTCCCTAAGGGGAAGTGACTCCTTATCGTTTCTGTCATCCAAGCATCCTCCTCATCCCTTGCTCCCACCCCCCTGATCCCCATCCTGCCTGTATAGTTTTTAATACTACATTGACCTGTCCAAGCAACTGACCTGCTGGTGGAGTTAATGAATCAATTAGCTTGGGCATAATAATCAACTGCATATCAAGCTCCACCTCCTACATGGAGGAAAATAAGTCACCTCCAGAAACTGGAGACTCTAACCCTGCTTTTAATATTTGGGAAAACCTTTGCGTTATGTTGTTCCTTGATCTGATGTGCCATACTGTATACTCATGGGAGCTCAAGGGAACAGCTGCACTCCATCTACAGCCTTCCAAATCAACCCTTTTCATTGTCCCAAGCAGTGTTCATTGAGTCTGAAGAATGTTCTGGAAAAAGGAGGTCTTATGGATCTCTGCAGTAAATCCTTGACTCTACCCCACTTTCTGGCCAACCCCACCTAGAGTGTTCATGGATTATAGCCTTTGTACATGTAGCAAGTTTAAACTGAACCAGGCCACACCCCTTGTAGATTATAGCTCTTCCAGTTTGCAAACCACAGGGAGTCCAAGGTAGGAGTTAATGCAGAGCCTGGCTGCTCCCTTAACCCTGGTTCAGCAACCCTCATCCCCACTGAATCTCCAGTTCCTTTTGTAGCATTCTCTTGCAGTTGTGTTTATTACAGAATCACATAGGAAAAATAGAAATGGCATCAGGCCAACATCAGACCAGCTAGGCTCATCATGGGTCACAGCCTGACTGAACTGGACAGCAATGCCGTAGATGCTGGTTGGTATCTGGATGGGACTGATAATACCTGATACTTTGGATTACTGGAGAGGACAGAGGTTTCAGACCACAGTGAGAATAAGAGACAAGAATGTCTGTAGCATTTTCCAAGGGGGCTACAAGTGTCTTCCTGAATCAGCAGATGGAGACTGAGGCAGCAGCAGATGGAGACCGAGGCAGTACTGTCACTGATCCAATAGTGTCACTGAGTTAGTTTCACCTTGACCCTGAACTTTTCTCCAGTGCTCACACTTAAGATAGATCATTCCTAGGTTAGACAAGGGAGGCTTGGCCAGGGCAATTGCTGCTGGGTGTTCTGGGCTCTTCCTATGGGCTGTTTCTAACAGAGTGACCCAGGTACCTCCTGATGCCTGCTCATTTTCCCAATCCCAGTCAGAGGATCCAGAATGGAGGACAAGAAGATGATAATCTGTAAGAGCCAGTGGATTTTCCCACCCACCATGTGCCTCCTCTGAGCTTGCCCCATCTCCATAGCACCCTGCTTCCTCATCACAAAAGCAGAGTCTCATGAGCATCTTGCAGTGCTGTTGATTGAACCCAGGGTCTTGTGCATTCACAGTAATTGCCTTTTACTTCTCTTCTGTTTAATCCTCATGATTCTGTTTCCTGCCTATGAGTACTCACCTGCACCTGCCTCTCTTGTCTGAGAAGTGATGAGTAACCATTCTGTGTTCAGTCATTCTGGTGAAACACACGTTAACTTCACACACACCAATTCTTTGAAAACTAGCCCCATTTTTCTCCTGTGAGGAACATACTTTGAAAGCTGTGTAATCAGGACAATTTGATCTCTGTGTTTCAATTGTAATAAATTGAATTGTGCCACCAATATTCTGCTTTATCCACCTAGATATCTGAGCAGGCTGTTGGTTAGGGTATTTGAAAGGCAACCCTTCTGATGTTTAGTGTGACAAGGTTTAGTTTGCTTGGCTGTATGACTAAGAGGAAAGGGGACAAGATCAAATACCCAACCCCTTGAGGGTCTGTAACTCTCTGCATGCCCAGAGCTGCCCGTTGGCTTTTCGTTCTGTAGTGTGAATTAGAAAAAGGAACTCTGAAGTCTGTGTGTGTGTGGAGATGCAGTCAGTTCCTGGGAACATGAGTTAAGGAATACCATCCAGGTTCTTCACGTTTCTTGGTGAACATGTACAGTGCATTTTCTGAGACACAGTACATGTACCCTTGTCTTGGTGCCATCAGAGGATGTCATTCATGAGGACTTTCCTAGTACAGGGCATCCTTTTCTGTGTTGTTGTTTGTTTTTGCTTCTTTGGGGAGCCTGTCACCCAGCTCCCAAATCAATCACACATGGAGGCGTATTATTCTTAATTATAACTATTAATTATATTCTTAATTATAAATGCCCAGCCTTAGCTTGGCTTGTTTCCTGTCAGCTCTTTTTTAATCTTGAAATTATCTCGTCTATCTTTTGACTCTGCTCTTTTCCTTTCCTATTCCTGAATTCCTTTCTTTGTTTCTTATTCTGGCTTGCTGTGTAGATGGGTGGCTGGTCCCCTTTGTCCTCTTCCTTCTCTGGCTCCTTCTTTCCTCCCATATTTCTTCTTCTACACATTGCCTCTGCCTGCCTGCCCCCCTGCCCTGATGAGAATTTCTCCCTACTTGTTATTGGCTGTGCAGTTCTTTATTAAACCTTCCTGTGTTTTAGACAGGCACAATAACACAGCTTCACATTGTTAAACAAATGCAACATAAACACACCTTAAAATAACATTCTACAACATCTTTTGTTGAGACTCTCTCATGATCTGGAATCCTATATCTTAGCGAGAAAGACAAAGGAAACTTGTAAGAATGGGACTCCCTTAAACAAGAAGATGCTCTGGCCATTCCCCGGTCTCTGTTGACTCTCTGGCTCTCCACCTTATCTAGTCTTTGCCTTCTGGGATACACTCTTTGTCATTTTCTTGCCAGTTTCTGCCCTGCCTTCTACCTGGAGGGCCAGGGGGACATCCTTGCTTCTCAGTGAGATCCACACTCATCTTCCCTCTTGGATTTCACATTTTGATCATGTGGAAGACACCTTTCCTGATGTCTTACTCTCGTCAGCTCCTCCCCCGATTGACCTGAAAGGGTAGAGAATCTTCCACACAGCTTTGACACACTTTCTTTCATCCCCCAGCTTTTACTCTCCCAGGCTTTCAGCTGGGGGCGGTGCAGAGCCCCTTCAAAGGGTCATGCCCAGAGTAGACACTGCCTCTAAGGACCACCTTTCTTCCCTTCCCCCTCCCTAGTTCTGTGGTTTTGACCCCATGTTGATCTTCCTACCTCCCTCCATTGTTTGGCTCAGATGCTGGCCTCCCGGGGCCTCCTCTGACCACATAGCTTCACTTTAACTTTTACCTACCGCTGATAGGTTATTTTCAGGTCAGACTCTGGCTCAGTCCTGAGTCCTCTGGACATGCTTAGACCTCCATCTTCCCTACTAGCCTCCAGATGCAGACCTCTATGGTGGGCATGAGCCTCTAAGTCTGCTTGCCCTTCTCAGCCTTCCGTCATAAATACTACCTTCTGATTTTTCCTAAATTGAGATAATTCAGAAGAAGTTTTTGTCATTGGCTCACATATGGAACACCTTCCTTCTATCTATGGTCTTTCTGTTTGATCTCACAGGCAAGTCTGTCCCTAGACTGTGTGGGTGCCCTGTGGTGACAGCTTGTGTATTTAATAAAAAATAGTCCGGAATATCAGAGGACAAGAATATCTCTTCTAGTCTGTTTGTTTGTTTTTGAGATGGGGTTTTCTGTGTAACAGCCCTGACTGTTCTAGAACTCACTCTGTAGAGCAGGCTAGCCTCAGACTCACAGAGATTCTCCTGCCTCTGCCTCCCAAGTGCTGGGATAATGGCATGTGCCACCACTGCCTGGCTGTTAGGACTTGAACTCACAGAGATCCATCCTAAGTGATGGGATTGAAGGGATGGGTTGCTACTCCCTGACCTTCATGGTTTGACTGTCTGTGGGTGATTCTGTCCTCTGATATTCCAGACAAATTTTATTAAATATATAATATGTCGCCACAGTGCCCCTGTGCTGGATTCCTCTTGTCTGAAGATTCGCCTATTTGTAATGCTGTGCTGAGTATTAAAAGTTTCTTAACTACTGAAATTGTTTTCAGCATCACACTTGTGGTAAATATGACTTAGGCAGCCTTTGATTATTTTCAGGTTTGTGGGTAACCCTGAAATTACTTCCTGGAGACATCCATCAGATTCGGAAGGAGTTTCCTCACTTGGTGGACAGGACCACTGCTGTGGCCCGTAAGATGGGGTTTCCAGAGATTATTATGCCAGGTAAGGTTGGCCTCGCTCAGGGCCTCTGTGCTCCCTGTAGAGGTTGTCAGCCATGACGAGTGATGTGTGCATAGGGTAGTGATGTATAGGAGCTCTTGCAGTGAGTGTAAGCTGAGCATGTGATGAATACTGTGTCAGGCCCAGGGTTGTCAGGAATAGCTTTAGTGATCAAGGACTGAGAACAGACACAGTAGTGGCCACATACCCCTGGGCTCACTGTAGAGTCAGCTTCTTCTAATGGCAAAGGTCACATGTGGGAAGGCATGGACACCCTCCAAACATGGAGTTAGGTATCTGATCAAAAGATGGAGGAAAGGAGTGTTATATATCCAGGTCAATGTCAGGCCAGGACAGTGCTTTCCTTGGGACCTGCTAAGAGATGTTTCTTAACACACTGATGTAGCTCAGGCTCAGCCATGTATTTTAAGCTGCATGAATGGATATTTGGGCTATTATTTTTTTTAACATTTGTAACTTATACTTAACAACACTTTCCACTTTTTAAATAAAATCCACATCAATAATTTGATATTATTATTGATATCTGCCCTTGGGGCAGATTTAGCTTGATGTAAAATTTGGTTTGTAGTTTCTATTCATTTGAATATCCTGGGCTGGTCTACAGAAGGGTCTTGGGCATGTAAAGATTATTGTTGAACTAGTTCCAATCAAAAGTAAACCATAGCCCAAAGTCACATGAGCAATGGACATTGGGAATGGTAATTTCCAAGGTCAACAGGCATGGGTGGCCCTCTGTTGCATATCCTTATTGTTGCATACTGTGGTGAGAGGCATCTGGCTACACTGTGCCTGCTGCCCCAGGCAGTACTGTTCCTGTTTCATGCAACCATGGGATGTATGCTTTCTACTCCTTTCACCTTTTAGGATTAGTGTGGGTTATTGGCTACTCTGTCTGCTGACATGACAGATAACTGAAGTGCACTAGCCTGGATGACATTATTGCTCCCTGTATAGGTATGGTGTGTCTGTCTTATTCATGGAAACGAGCTGATTTGTGGATTTACTGTTACATTTGGAACTGAGATGGACCTTCATGGTGGCATTTGTTTGTTCCTTTAGGATAGATAGCCTCACATTTACAGCTGTTTAAGTCCCTTCCTGTCCTCTCTGTTGCTGTGATAAAATACTCTGACAAAATCAGTTTAAGGGAGAAAGGCCTTCTTTTAGCTCACCATTCATAGTATAGTTCAACATGGTGGGAACATCGGGAGAGCAGGAGGATGAAGCAGCCAGTCACATTTGTTCACAGTCACAGGAGAGCAGTGAATGCAAACTAGTGCTCGGTTCACTGTGTCTCATCCAGTGCAGGAAGCCCTGCCTAGGGAATGGCTCCATCCACAGGCAATACAGATACATCCACATCAGCTTACATAATCAAGATAATCTCCCACAGGCAAGGCCAGAGCACATCTTCCAGGTAACTCTATAGCCTGTCAAGATGACCCTGAAATCTAACCATCCCAACTGGGAAAACTGGGAATTTTCTGCTCATGCTGATAAAGTTTTCCTTGTTTTAGATAAGCTTGCAAAGTTAGATCCAGTTCCTCAGTTTATCCCATGATTGGCTTTTGGAGGACCCATGCTGCTCACCATTGTTCTGGTGAAGAGCAAGCCTCCATGCTGAGAGGCTGCTAGAGAGGGATTCTAGCTGGTGTGAATCATCCTTGTTCTCTGTTGGCTGGGAACACAAATCCACAGTACTGGTGTTCTGTCAGACTCCATATTTAGTACAGTGGAACCCCTACATTATTTCTTTCATCTTCCTGTGAAGGCATGCATCTTTGTACGGTAGGTGAATCTGTGCTACCATACACCTGCTGACCCTCCTACATGCTCATGACCAGTGCTACCTTGAATCTGTTTTGAAGGACCCAGGTAGAGATAGAAGCCGAGTTTGGGAAGATGGAAGCATCTAATCAAATCTTTGAACAACTAACTTCTTCCTCTAGTGAGCCCAGCCTTTGCTGAAGGTCTATGTGGTGCCCTTCACTGTAAATGGGTTCCTTCTTTTCTGTGATGGCTTAGAAGCAAATCTCTGCAGAATTGGTGAGCATAGGTGGTAAGCTGTGAGGCTTCATTCATCTCCTGGAGGCGTTGGAATCCTTGTTACTTCTCTGTCTTCTGAGGTTTTCTGGAAATTTCCACATCTCTCAAATAAAAGATTATGCTTTTGGGTGCTAGGAAGATAGCTTAATTGGTAAAAATGCTTGTAAAGACCTGAGTTTTAGATTTCCAGAACCCACCTAAACGGTGCTGGGCATGGTGGCATGCCCTTGTATCCTAGTGGATTGGAGAGAGGCAGATCCTGGGGCTGATTGGCTAGCCACCCTAGTTGCACTAGTGAGTTCTAGGTCAGTGAGAAATTCTGTCCTAAGACATAAGCTTGCCTTGAAAACGACAGTTAAGGTTGTCCTCTGGCCTCTACTCGCATAGTCACATAACTGCACATACAGCTGCGTCCACATAGCATATACATAAAGATTATGGATTTTGTGTTTTGATAGAAGTTTCAGGCTAAGAAACATACAGTTGATGTGTGACAAACCAATAAGGCTATTAAGTGGTGAGTTAGCCCAGGAGGCTAAGGGGCTTAACTGAAGTCCCACAGCTGATATAGGTCCTGGGTGGGACATCTTGCTTCCTGCCCCACCCCATCCTCTTCCCACCCCCAACCTCATGCTTCAATCTTTTTTAACTTTTTTTTGTGGGCACTGTCTACCACAGCAGCTATGCTTTTCTCCTGAGCAGCCTCCATGACTGTGGGAGCAACCCACTGGGACCATTACAATAATGACTTTTAAATGCAACTTTAATTTAATAGTGGGATACATTAAAAGCCAAAATAGAGCGTTGTTTTTTTTTTTTTTTTTTTTTTTTTTTTTTTTTTTTTTTTTGCAAAAGCACAATAAAAGAAAACATACAAACACGCACAAGAAAGCAAGAAAAGGCTTTTTTTTTTTCCCTTAAGAAGTCTTCATCTTTAGCCACCACAGGGGTCTGTTGCACTCTGCTCTTCTGTGCAGAGCAGGGTCGGGAATGGGTGGGGCCAGGAGCCTGTGAACTAATCATCATGATGCTTCCTCTCTCCATCATGGTGCTAAGGAAGCTTGACGTTTTCTAGGTCACACATTCTCAACAGAAAGAAGTCACAGTTCATTTATTCTAGTCTGCTGTCATAATTAAAGCTCTGTTTTACTCTAAAGTGTGTGGGGTTTTATGTGGTAGTGCACCCTTGTGATTCTAGTACTATTCTGAGGCTGGATGATTGCTGTAAATTGGAGACCTTCCTGGGCTACAAGGGAGATTATAAACCAAACCAAACCAAACCTTAAAACTAAAAACCCCATCCCCCAAACCATATAGTTCTATTCTTATCCCTTGGGGTTCTGGTAGCTGCTAGAAGAACCATATAGGAACGTCTGTGACCTATCCCTTCTACCTGGCTCTTGGTTCTTTTTCTCAGTAGGCTTTTAGTTCAAGTCTTGAAATCAGACATTTCAAAGAAAGCAAAGGAAGCTGGCCTTGCCAGTTCACTTTTGCATGTGCAAGCTGGCTGCTGAGGCTCCAGGTGATTTCAGTTAGTGATATCTCATAGGAGGCTTCTAACATTTTCTATTGATCATGGGATGCTACAAAGGGGGTTGGTTCTTTATAGCTCCATCAGTGGCATTCTGGCCACTCTGGGCACTTCAAAGAGGTGCGGAAATGAAGTTGATGTGAATTGGTTTTGCCATGCCTTGGAAGCCCAGTCTGTTTTGTAGGAAATATTTCAGAGCTATCTAATATAGTATTTATAATATTCCGTTAAGGCAGCACTTCTGACAATTTGGCTAAATTCATGGTTACATTATGAATGATGGATTGCTATTAAGGATATAATTGTTCCCCCAGGTGATGTTCGGAACGATATCTATGTGACGTTAGTTCAAGGGGATTTTGATAAAGGCAGTAAAACAACTGCGAAGAATGTGGAGGTGACGGTGTCTGTCTATGATGAAGATGGGAAGCGATTGGAGGTATTTCTTTTTTGGTGAATCTTGTCTGTAGAGTTCAAGTTCAGCTTTGCACATGTTCACCTTGGCTCTGCTATAGGATCTGAGGTGTTCTTGATTGGCTGTTTATTTCATCTGTTGGAAAGTGTGTTGATACTGGCCTCCTTTTTTCCTGCTTGAGATTGTGTCCTGGGAATCCAGGTTATACTACCTGTCTCAGGACATCTCTATAGATTTTAACCACACTCATTACTCAGTCTTATAAAAGAGTTCTTATTTCTTGGCATAATCCTACATTCTCAACAACCACAGTAGTAGGTAAGAGATCATTGCTTTTAATATTTAAGAGATGAAAAAATGAAATCTGAGTTTGCTCAGGGTCAGAAAGTGACATGGGCTTTTTAGGGTCATCTAAACAAGCTGTAACTCACATGGCTGAGGTGACCACTATCTCCTCTCAATGGCCACAGTAACTAGCAGAATCTTTCAGAGTGGTCCAGCGCCAGGCTTCCCTCTGATGAACAGAGCAGGTATCTATCTAGGTACCAATGGACTGGACAGTTGTGCCTGGGCTCACATCTTTTCTCCATGGCTGGGCTTGTCTGATGTCATTCATACCTCTCTAAGCCTTGAGCTATACTGCCTTAGCCACTTACACTTTAGTGGTATAAATACGGTTGAAGTTTGGCAAGCAGTGTTCATGGAGAGAGTGTTGACATGTCCTGTTCAGTGACCAACCTTTGCTTCTAGACCCACTGAGTACTTTGGACAAGTGTTCTCAGATTGCAATTCCAAAGTGAGTTGGGGAGGGAGCAGGGAAAATGGTATCAGGGTTAGCCATATGTGTCATAATTGTCTGTAGTTTCTGGATCTGAGACTATGGTTTAGACTAGCCACCAGCACAAGCAGACCTGTCCCTTCATTGCTGGGATTACCTGCCAAATGCAGTGCATTTTTGATGCCCAGGAATGCTTTTGCCCTCCTTTGGTGGGTGCAATAGGGACATGTAGGGAGGAAACTGTGATATCTAATGTTAACACTTCCAGAGCTAAATGTATGTATGTGTATATATGTATATATATATATGCATTATATCCATTCATATACTATATATACATGTGTGTTTATATGTATATGCAAACATTCATTATATTCATGTATTTATTTTGTGTGTGAGCATGTGTATGTGTGTATGCCCATGCATACAATAATCAGTTCTCTCCTTCTGCTATGTATGTTCTGGGGATTGAACTCAGGTTGTCAGGCTTGCGAGAAGCACATTTACCCACTGAGCCACCTCAGTGCCCCTAACACAAACTCTTTCTTTATGCCTTTCCTTAAAGCATGTGATTTTCCCTGGTGCTGGTGATGAGGCAATCTCAGAGTACAAGTCAGTGATTTATTACCAAGTGAAGCAGCCTCGCTGGTTTGAGACCCTTAAGGTATGGTGTTCTATGGTCATTTCAACCCTTTTTGGGTGACGGGGCTGATTGTGAAATCCTCCTTCCCACTATATAAAGCCTAGCTGTTCGAGGTTGTTAAGACCCCTCACTGGTAGTTCCTCCAGCAGAGTTACCCTTGTTTCCTTTAAATGTAAAAATAGGACTTTGATGGAGATGAATGGTCACATCTTCAGGATAGCTATTGTCTTTCTCTCCTTGGGTCTGGTGTATATGTGGCCTGCTACCTCTGTACCAAATGGGCAGAAGCTGGGATGCCAGTGTATGTGGTGGGGTTTTGTTGATTGGTGGATCTGCTTCTTCTGGCACTGAAGAAAGTTTTTATCATGCAGCCTGCTCACATTGCCATGGGACCCCACTGTAGTATATCCTCCCAACCCAAGATCCTGAATCAAAGAAAATAAGGGATGGGCTTTGGAATATAGACATTGACATGAACATTGGGGTAGTCTTTGCTTACAGGCGGCACACATGAGGACTTGTTTTTTGGCTATAATGTAACAAGGAATCTTTCTTGCTGAACCTGCAGACAGGATGTAGGTACCTTTATGTAGGGGCTACAATGAAGACAGTGACTTTTAAAAATAGAATCTGAGCAGTGTGCATCTGAATGTTAAAACAAAAAAATATCTGGCTGTCTAGCAGAGTTGGCTTGGTGTCCTTCACAATATTATCTTGTTTAAAATTTCAAAAGACATTTTGCCTTTGGCGGAAATCATATAAGAATAAGCTAGACAGTGTTTTCATTGCTTTGGTGCTGGAATGTTTATCGGTTCCAGTAACTCGGCCGAATTAAGCATTTCCTGCTAGAGAATGTTGGGGAAAGGTACTCACATGTCTCCTTTTGATTCTTCAAGGTGGCTATCCCCATTGAGGATGTGAACCGGAGTCACCTTCGATTTACTTTCCGCCATAGATCCTCACAGGACTGTGAGTATTGGGCCACTTTATCCGTGTTTGTTTTCAAGAGAAAAGCTTGGCCAGGAGCACCTGCTCTGGATGTCATTTACAGTGATGTTGTGGCTCCTTAGCCATTTTTTCTACCTGAACTTGCCCCTGGAGAACATCACTGACCAGATCTCAGGGGCTTCCTCTTCTGCTTTCATCTGGGATAGGCTGTGCACCTGTTTCTTGCTCTTCTTTCTCGTGCTGTTCTTTTTTGTTTTTAGACATTTTATTTTTTACTATGTTTTTCTGTATGTGGGTTTGTAGACATGAATGCAATGCCAGTGGAGACAGAAGAGGACCTCAGATACTCTGGAGTTGTACACTGTTGTGAACTGCTCTATGTGGGTTCTGAGCACTGAGCTCAGGTCCATGAGCATCCTTCCAGCCCCCTTTCTTCTTTGACTTACCCCATCCTGGTCTATTTGGAAAGCCACTAAAACACAGTAGATCATTTTGAAAATAGCCAGTCAGTGCTCTTTGTCTTAGAATGGAGAACTTGAGCCCCCTTTGTCTGTGCTGGTGGCTCCTAATCACTGGAGCTTAGCTGAAGCTCTCCTAGACATTGGTGCAACATTGACCTTGATACCAAGCCTAGTAGAGGAGGGAACCTGTTTTCATATATTGCCTTTCCTTCTCTGAAAGAGTTGCTCACTGATTACTGAGGCTGGTCCCATCACCTTGATTCAATTAAGAGCCTGCTAAAGATGCCCCATGCTAAACACTAAGCTATCATGGAAGGACGGTATAATTACTTCCTGTCCTCCATTGCCTGAAACATGTGACACTTGAGTTGGGTATGAGAAGGATGAACTGTGTGATAGTGTGCCTCAGATGACCACATGGGGACCACACAAGGGGACAATTAATTCTAGACTCTGTGGCTTCCTGCAGATTCCTAAGCATGAGTCTGTCTAATTCTACCTTGAGTCTGTCTATACCTAAAGGATAGAAATACTATCCTTTAGCCTGTCTTCAGTGTTGGCTTCTGAGAGGTCCCTGTTGCTGTTTTGAAGTGCTCATCTGTCTCCATCTGACAGTTTCTGGGCACGCAGATCCTCATTGTGGTCAGGTGTGTGTGACAGCAGGATGCTGAACATGTGCTGGGGCTTCTTGTTGGGAGATGTTTAGTCCTCTGGGTAGGGCTGCTGGGAAGCCTGGGCTGCTGTCATTTGGAGGAGTTAGGATAGAGAGGGCATAAGTTCTGCAGATATGTGCACATCAGCCTATAAGGATGTGTATTTAGGGAGTGCAAGGCCAGGAAGTAGTTAAACAAAGACTCTGAAACAGCCAGGGGCCCACTGTGATGAATCACTGAGGGATAAATAGGAGAGCATGGCAGCCACCTCTCCCAATCCCATCCTAACAGTGTGAGAAGGTCAGGGGTTGAGTTAAAAGGCCATCAGGGGACACTTGAAATGTAAGAAGCAGGTGAGTGAAGGGCAGTGAGATGTGGTGCTTCAGCACTGTGCTTGCCTTAGGGCTAGGCTAGTAAGAAGGTCAAGTTCTGCTCAGTGTGCACAGTGCCCTGGATGCCTGAAACCCCAGGATGATAGGCATGGTGACTGAGTGTGAGCTCATAATCTTGAGGCTGCTATAGGAGCTTCACTATGTTGTTTGGATCAAATCTCACCAGCAGCCCTCAGATTCAGTTTTCTGGGCCTGGATACCCATATTAACACACGAGGAACTCTTGGTAGAGGCTTTTGAGTTAGTGGCCTTTAAAAGAGCATTGGGTCTAACCATGCTTTTGTGTTACACTACAGTGCCTCTAGGGAATGGCAAGTCCACTTCCATCTCCTGGATTTCATTAGCCCTGTCTGTTCAACAGGGAGACTATGGGCTAAGCCGGCTATGGGCTTGGTGTTAATGCACAGAACCACCTGAGGAATGCTAGCCAGGACTAAAATGTGAACTGACCCAAGTGGGTTGTGGACAGATGGGAAGTAGTGAAAGGGGTTTTCTGGACACGAGTGTGTCCTGCTCAGGTTTAACAGCCCAAGTGTGACCTAGATGTGGACCAGAGCTTTGCTGAGGGGCAGCAGGAGCTTAGGCACTCTTGGAAAGTTGGGAAGGCTCTCTTGTAGAGCAGGCTTGGCTTTCTGGACATGCATTTCCCCAAGGCTGTTAAGGGACTCTGAGACCTCCTGGTTCTGTGGAGGAAGCACAGTAGGTGAAAGTTCTAGACTCCAGAGGACTGTGTCAGAATTAGTCCAGAGTCACTTTTTTAACAAACTCACTCCCCTTAATTAATGAATTATACCAGGGCACAGGGAGATCTCTGGCATTCTAATTTTCAAAATCCCTGTTTTTCTCGTCAGTTTTAAGTATTCATTATAGAAAAGATGCTATCACCCGACATGTCAAGACACATTTGCATAATTAATGAAGTCTCTAAGGCCACAGCTTGTAGGGTTCTGGAGACATGTTGAGCATTGTAAATGTGGTGTGCATGAGACCTTGTTTGCCAGTTACTGAGGGCAGCCATAGGGGCTGCTACAGCTGAGTATGAATACACACAGCTCGGGTTGGAGAAGGAAAGAATTCAGTACATGTTGTTCCCCTTTGCTGCCTACTGCCACATACAAGCTGCTTTCCACCTTAGAGCTGCGGATGGAGAAGAAGAAATGATAGGATGTTCCCTGCCATTATCTAGGTTGGACTAGAAAGCTTGGTACTGACATGTGAGGACATGCCTCACTGTCATCTTGTTGGCCATGTAGTTACATCAGTTCATGTGTTGTAGATGTGTCTTCATGGTCTAGCCAAAAGCTGAGTCCTTCTAGATTGGAGCAGCAATCTAGATTGGCTACCCTTGTTTGGATAGGGTAGCCTTGGCTACTCTTCAGGAACATGTGGGTTCCTTCTGTATAGTTCACTGGACTCTTGAGTGTGTGTGAGAATAATCCATCTACTCTGTGATGGCTCTTACTGAGCATGTAATGGATAGTGACCCTTCCCTGTGTGTTGATGATGCAGTGTTAATGAATGATGCTCTCTTTCAGTGCCACTCAGTGGTAGGCTTAGTAGAAGATATCTGCTGATAAATGTCTAGAGATTGCTGCTCCCCTGGAGGCTCAAGATTAACAGGAGCTAGTCCTTATCACATGGATACTGTCGTTCATGCATGTGGGGAAGGTAGAGTAACTATCAGGATGAGTGTAATGACTTCTTGGGCATTGAGGTTATGAGGTGACTGTTTTGGGCCCTTGACTGGAGGAAAGTGGATGTGTGCACCTTGCATGTCTTGTCTTTGCCCACTACTTTCTAAACGGACTTTCGATTGTATACTTGTGGCACATTTTCTGGCTTTGCCCCTCAGTGTGTGTGTGACATACTTAGGTGGCAGCTTTTGGAAAATTCATCTCTTAAGTCTTAACTCTGTTTGTGTCCTTATTTTACTTGTTCCTACTGTTCTGTGGCTCTCACTGCCTTACTCACCAGCTGCATTGGCCTTCTGTCCCCAGATGAGATGGGTCCTCAGTGCTATTTGACCTCTGTGTTGTACCCTTTCTTCCTGTCACATGGTTTGTCTACCCTCTTAGACACCTGTTTTGATCATTCACACACAGGGCCTCTGTTTCTTCACTCCTGTGTGTAGTCAGAATTTCCAAGTTCTGCCTGGCTGGTCCCAGTGAAACACACAGAGGCTTATATTAATTACAAGCTGTTTTGTCTATGGTTCAGGCTTATTACTTGCTAACTCTTATACTTTAGGTTAACTCATATCTCTATTTATGCTTAGCCATGTGGCTTGGTATCTTTTTTCAATGCAGTGTTCTCATCTTCTTTCCTCTGTATCTGCTTGCATCTGTCTCTCTGCTTTTCCTCTTCCAGAATTCTCCTTGTCTGGTTGCCCTGCATTTATTTCCTGCCTGTTTTGTGGCCAATTAGCATTTTATTAAACAAATACAAATGAAAAATATTTATAACATTATCCTACACTTGTACATGTTTCCAGGTTTTGCTTTTCTTGTGGCCTAAAAGATCTTGCCTGTTTGTTGATCCTCTCCCTAACTAGTGCTAGTATTTTATGAGTAGCTATTATTTGTCAGGCTTTATATCATACACTGGGAATTGGCAGCAAAAACAATATTCATGGACATATACACATTCACATATATGTATGCACACATATACACACATAGATACATATACAGATGTACATATACATACATTCACATATACATATATTACAATTACATATATACACTCATACACCTATATACATGCGTACATATATACATCTGCACATACACATTGATACATACACAATATACAAACATAAACATACTCATCTGAATACTCAGGTGTACACACATACTTTTGGACACATACATATACATACAAACATACACACTCACATATATGCATACATACACATCTAGATACATACATATATAGATATATAAAAACATATATATGTTCACAAGCACATAGTATATGCAGACACACACACACACACACACACACACACACACACACACACACACACATGAGAAAGAGGTGTGGAAGAGAGAGAGAATGCATACTTGCAAACCTTAGCTTCCAGGGCTCAGCAGACTTACACTAGCAACAACAATTACAAATCCCCTCAACCACACACTTATCTGCCAGTGATGAGTGATGAAAAAAATCCATCAAATGCAGAGAATATGTGTGAGCAGGCCACTGACCTTTAAGATGCTGTGAGCAGAGGACATGAGCTCTGGCTGTTGCACTTTATGCTAAAGGCACTAGCAATTTCCATTCAAGTCTTCAGGACCCCAGTGGTAAGTGGTGTTCTTTAGGACTCTGATGCTTTCTGGGTGTTAAGCAGTTTTCCTTCCGTGCACTGGTCCTTTGCCATGTCTTAGGTTTCTACCCCTGTTCACATCCTCGTCTCTCTTTGTTCCTGTTTACACTGTGTTCACTTTTGTTTTCTTAGCTCTCTGGGATTGTAGCATCCTGAGTCTTCCTCCACTTTCTTCTGCCTAACTTTCCCGCTCTTTATTCTGGAGCCAGTTTCACAGTCCAGTCTCTTCTGCCCTGAGGCTTTGAATTGAGTATCTGAACTGCTTTGAGGACATCGGATCCTTCTGTGATGTAGTCTTCTTAGTTGTGGCTGTGGTTCATTTCTCTGCATCTTCCTTTGGCTTCACCAGTGCAGTTTGGTGATTGTTTCTATCAAGGTGTCCTTGGTAGAATGTGCTAATGTCACTTGTCCTAAGTGTGGTTGAGGGTGGTGACTGTTGGTTTTCTTTGCAGCTAAGGATAAATCTGAGAAAATCTTTGCATTGGCCTTTGTGAAGCTGATGAGATATGATGGGACGACCCTGAGAGATGGGGAGCATGACCTTATTGTCTATAAGGTGTGTATGTACATTGTTAGTGGGACACTGGGGATACTTTTGTGATTAGTTCTTTGAGACTTCCTCACTTAAGCTGAGCTGTTAGCTTTATATGGCTGTAACTAGAGCAAGGCAGGGTGCATTCTGGTGCACAGGCCAGTGTATCCGTCCTTCCTGGTGGTGGGATGTGATGGGGAAATTCACATTATGGTGTTCAGGAAGCGGAGTGAGAGAATACAGGGGGCTCCATTCCATTAGGGCCCCTAATCTTTGAGTGTACCTGGTTTTGGGAGCTAACTATTCCCTCATAGTTAATTCTCTGTCACGGACACACTTAGAGGTGTTGCTTTACCAAACTCTGGCAACTTCTCACTCCAGTTAAGCCTGTGATCAAGATGAATGGCACTGCTGGCATTTTCTACCCTGAGGACAGAGCAGCTCTCTAGCATTGAGCTACATTTAATTATGCAAATGAGCAGTTGTGATGACCAGCCCTTTTGCTGTTCCTAATGAGAGAAGATGACAGCAATAACACATTTGGTGCTGTATAGGAGAGCTGGGATGTAAATTAATCCACAGGAAGAGGGACCCATGTTATAGTACATTGTAGGACACAGCATAGAAAGGAGTGTGGGGGTTGAAAGGAGTCAGCATGATAAAGCATGCAAAACCTGGATGGTGACCTCGATGAATGTTGTTTGACATACTGTACAATCAAACCCACAGGCTGAAGCCAAAAAGCTGGAGGATGCAGCCACATACTTGAGCCTCCCTTCTACCAAGGCTGAGTTGGAAGAAAAAGGCCACTCAGCCACAGGCAAGGGCATGCAGAGTCTTGGAAGTTGCACCATCAGCAAGGACTCTTTCCAGATCTCCACACTGGTGTGCTCCACCAAACTGACCCAGAATGGTGAGTTCTAGAATTCCTCCCTCTCAAACACATCCCTTGATGAGTGGAGGAGTTTGCTGTGGGTGCGTGGACGTCATTCACCCTGTCCTTTGATAAGGACCCACCTAGATGTTGATGCACCTGGGAAGAGGCATCTGTCATAGCTTAAAATTCACACTTCTATTTTCATCTAAGGATTAACTCTGCAGGGAGATATAACAATGAAAGGTCTTATTTTTATTTTTAAACATGTATTTATTTGAGGTGGGGGGGTTAGTCAGAGGATGAGTTGTAAGCATTGGTTCTCTCCTTCCTGTGTGGATACTGGAGATTGAACTTCATTTTCTCCATCTTGTTGGCACCTCAGTTACCCAGTCGGCCATCTTGCTAGCTCTGGAGTTCGTTAAGATTCTTCCCAGATGAAGGAAATGAGGCATCAGGGAAAGTAGATAAGACTGAAATCTGCTCAGAGAGTATAGTTGAACCCAGGTCCTATCTTAACCCTGGAAATGACCTTGAACACCAGTCCTCTGAACCCATATGAATAATGCCTGCTTCTAAAGCTTCTTGACCAGTATGTGGTCGGGTTGATACCTCTCTTCTTTGTGTTTTTCCTATCCTAGCTTCTCCTTGAGATAATTTCCGGTTATCTTTCTTTGGAGAAGTTGGTCTGCCTGACATTTTTTAGGCCCCTTGTGGTGCGAGATAAAGCCTCTTTGCTGATTCACGTACACTCAGCTCAGCCTAACGTGTCAGGTCACTCATCAGCAGGTTCCTCTTGTCCATGGGCTGGCTGAGTTCATTTCCCACTACTTGCAGCCTCCCCAGAAACATGGCAGTCCAGTGGAGACACTTCTTATTCAGAGCACACCAGTGCTATTGCCGAGAGTCCGTCTGGAGGAGGCAGAGGCTCTGTGCACAAATCCTTCATTTAAAAACCGCATCCTCCTAATGTGACCATATCATAGCTGTGCAGAGACTCCATGCTCTCTTGAAATGGAGCTTAAAAATCCAATTTTTTTCCCCTCTTAACTGCCTGATGTGAATTGTGATTATTAATGTTTACCATTATCAGAAATAACATCTCTGTGTTGTCTGTCAGTCATGGCTGGAGACTGAAAATTGCTGAGAGGCAGGCAGCTTTTGGACTCTGACAGGATAAACCTAGCACAGAGCTAACCCTGTCCTTTGGAAGGGGAGACTCTGGAGGGGAGACATGTTGATGGCTTGAGAGCTTAGGTATGCCAGTGCTGGGTCAGATGTCTTCCAAATGTTCTCTGCCTGCTTCTTCCATATTTTTCTCATCTTTACCTAGTGATGCTTTCCCACCACTGGCCTCCTGTAAAACATCAGTGAGGGGCTGTCAGATACCCAGATACTTTTGGCTTGTTTGGGTCTCTGTGGATACTCTGGGGCCATTTGGATGCTTCTTGGTTGCTAAGTCATCACGGGTTTGTCTTAATCATTTCTGAAGGGTCCTCACTTACTGCCATGTGGTAATCCCTACGAGCAAAATGAAACTTCTTCCCAGAGGGACTGCATTTGTCCAAGCAGTGGGGGAGGGGAGGATGTGCAAGAGTTTGGTGCCCAGGGGACGTGAGTCAGCTGTGTGGGCTCCAGCTTGTGACTGAGCTGTGGAAAGAATGTTCCTGTACTAGGAATGAAACTCAGGGCATGCTCAAGAAACTAGTGTTTGTGCCTGATTTGATGCAGGTTTATGGGGGTGTCCCCGATGGGTCATTGTCTCCTATATGTGGTGCTTTAGTGTTTCAGCAGGTGCTGAGATCTGCTCTGTGTCACTTTTCGCTTTGGAGGAAGCCACTGTCTAATCTATGGGTCATGTTCTAGATACATTGATTGCTAGATGTTGTTTGAAATTTGATTATAATTTTCTTTCAAAACAAATCTCATCCACAGCATCTTTTTTAAACCACACATTCCTTCCTGAGAGAGTGGGGGTGGGGGTGGGGACTTCCCAAGGTGGTATGTGGATCCCTCCTTTCACCTTTCCAGCTCCTTGAATCTCACCATCTGCAGGGTGATTCCCTCCCTGGTACCCAGGAAGAGAGCCCTGGTCTCAGCAGCAGCTGTTGCCAAGCAACAAGGAAATTCCAAAGTGATGCTGCTCACTGAACAGAAGGAGGAATCCGGCTTTTATTTCATGCCAGCACTGATACCCCTTTTTGGAATTGTGCCATGCCAAGAGTATATAAGATGGGGGTGCCCCAGTTGGCATCTTAAGTGTGGAGTCCCACATTCTCCTCTGTGGGAATCATTTTCCTGAAACCATAATTTTTTCCTGCAAAGTTCCATTACTTGGGGAAAAAAGCAGGGGCTGAATTATTTATCAAGGTTTGTATTAAAGATCTCTGTGCTCAGCCCTGTGCAGGCTGCCATAGGGATGGGATAAGAGCTGTGAGATGAGACTCCTCGTCTCAATTAGCTACTGTGTAATGGGTGGGAGAGTAGTTATGAAGCAAAGAGTAATTATGACTCTGTGTTGAGTCTCTGCAAAAGGGATGGAGCAAGGAAGGCCTTTTCTAACTGTTTAGCTCTGTCAGGGTGGGGCAGGCTGTTCTCTTAAGCATCACCCCATGAGGCGATCCATTAATTTACTCACTTGAACTTTTTTCTCATGTTTGCAGTCCAGAACCCACAGAGGCAGTACATGTGTCATAAGGACCTGTCTTATGAGCTCTGTCTCAAAACAAAATGAAAAACAAATCAAACAACAAAACAAACCAAACACCAAAACAAAACAAATGTACAAAACCCAAGAATAAGTAAATAAATAAAAATTGAAAGTTGCAGTAGAGATCAGGCTCAGCCCAGTCATTTCACATGTGACACCACCGTGGAATGAATGGCATTCAGATGATGCACTGGTCTTCATTATAGACACATTGATCACTTGTGAGAGGAAAATATTCCCAGCCATAGGACCAGGGGTATGTCAGGCAAGATGGATCCTTTCTGTTACTTTACTTTCGGCTAGAAATCACAACATGTCAACTTCTGCCCCAAATTTCTAGCTCCCTTCATGTTTGAAGGACAGCTGCTGATTGCATTTTGTGTTGGGTGTTGTGATAAGCTTGCTTACATGTTGTATCATTGAATTCTTTTAGTTGAACTGCAAATTATGTAGCATTGTACCTGCTGTTCAGACAAGAAAACAAGGGAAACTCCCTGCCCAGTGTTCTGTCTTTACTGTGTGACTCAGCTGGCTTTACATAACCCACAGTGTATGTGGGTGCTGTGTGCTGCCCCCTGTTTTACTGTTTAGTTGTTAGTGCTGCCCGAGGTGATATGAAATCCATTAAAATCCATTCGGGGTGTGGATGATTTCTCTGTTGTTTGATTTTGAAATTAGAATGCATGTCTGTTCACCAACTTCTTATGTAGATCCAAAATTATATGCTTGCTTTCAGTGTTAGTGTGAGCCCTGACTTTATTTATTTGCTTATTTATTTATTTTGGTTCTTGCAGCCTCTTCTGTATCTGATGCTTCTGATTCACAGAAACAGAAGATGCAGTTCGCTAGTTGCATTTTTGCAGCTAATGGCATATTGGTATGACTGCAAGCGAACAGGGGCAGGCATGTGTGCTTTCCTAGACAGGGCTTAGATTCTGTCTTCCTACCTTAGAGAACATCTTGATGTCTTAAGCAAAACCCTTTAAGCTTTCAAAACAAAACAAAAAGAACCCGAGGCCTGGGAAAATGTCTCTGTCTGTAGAATGCCTGCTGTGCAAGGCTGAGGATATGATATGGGTACCTGTGACCCTAACACTTGGGAGTGGATGGGTGGAAACAGGTGGAGTCCTGGAGCTCATTGCTCAGCCCATTGAGTTCAGTTAAACTACAGAATGAGGGGGGAATCCTTTCTTAAAAAGCAACATGCAGAATGGTTCAGAAGAGATTAATACCCTAGATTGACCATGGACCTCTACACATATACTTGTGGATGCACCTGTCCACAACCCCCGTTGAGCCACAAACATGTACTTATGATACAGATGTATCCCCGCTTCCTTTGGATCTTTGAAATCTAGTATATTTAGTCTTGGCCCTTTCTACTTAAACTGACAAACAGCTTGGAAAGCAGCAGACTCAGGGAGAACTCTAAATTCTTCATAGTTTTTGTGTCTCCACAAATTGCTCAACTTAATAGTTTGAAGACTTAAATTTGTTTTATTTTATTTTTTAAAAATAGATATTTGTTCTTGAACAGGAAAAGCCACTTGGGGGATGAGGGCTTGGCGGTTCTTTCTGTGGGCGACTTCTTTCAAGTGTTGTAGTGGTTGGCAGCTGTCTCCAATAGGTGGGAAACTCCACCCCTGTTTTGGTTCCCAAATGCATTTTGAAAGCTCCTACATGAAAATCATTTCATGGTAAATGTGGCTGAAAGTAATGAATTCGACTGCACTGGTGTTAAGTATGTTGGCACTCAGTAATGAAATATTTAGCAGGCGAAACTTTTGAAATTGAGTTGTATTTTCTTTTGAGAAGTGTTCACAGAGAACCCCACATGCTGCATGAATTTGAAACGAAGTTCTCGTGGGAATGGGGAGCTGATTCTTGCATTCTGTTTGCAGTGGACCTTCTGGGGCTGCTGAAATGGAGATCCAACACCAACCTTCTACAGCAGAACTTGAGGCAGTTGATGAAGGTGGATGGCGGTGAGGTGGTGAAGGTAACGTGACCTGTGGAGGGAAGCTTGGTCTTGTGTTTTGTGTCTGTTATCGTACACTGACTCTAGGGGAATTCAAGGTCTGGTTATAATCTCTCAGCAGTGCCTTAAGCCTAGATTGTGCAGTGCTGCTGGGCTCTTTTGGAAGGTCTATCTGGCTTAACTTGGAAAGTGTGGGCTTTGAATCCTGGATTTTTTTTTTTTTTTCCATGAGGCCTCAATGCTGTGTTGACAGTACTCAGTGACCTCTTCCTGACATTCCTTCTTCTCTGTGTTCTTGGGGTTTCATGGGACCTAGTAGTCTGGTTTTAACCCATGGGGGATGTCCTATGTGTACTGGGCCATTTCACTCTTGCTTCAGTCATTGTCACCAAACTCATTAGTGACTTGATTCTTCAAGTTTCTCAGAATGATCTAGATAACCTTCTCTGGGCTTGGTAGAAATATTACAAGCACTTAGAGTCTGACTTGGTCATTTCCTTCCTGTGTGGCATTGAGCTCATGTTCTAGCCTCACATTTTGACTGTGGAGAAATGTTAGGTATTAATTAGTTTTGTTTGTTTCTGTATGCATTTATTTTAGCTATTTTTATTATTTGAGCTTTTTATACAATGTATTTGGTTACATTCACCTTTCTTTCCCTTCAACTCCTCTCAGATTCATCCCTACATCTTCCTATTTCTCTTCCCAACTTCACGTCCTTTTAGAAAAAAAAAATTTAAGAACCCGTAGATTCCAATTCTTGAAGCCTGGGCAGGGAGCCATTCACTGGAGCATTGTTAACCCAGTGGGAGCCACAAGCTTAAAGAAAACAAACTCTCCCTGAGAAACTACCAACTGTCCACAGCTTCTCATTAGTGGGAGGGCTTCATCTGGCTTGGTCTTGTGCAGGTTGTGTGCAGACAAGCCCAGCTGCTGTGTATTTACTAGGGCAGCTAACAGTCTTATCCAGGAGATGACATTTCACTCTAGACCCTTCTGATCTCTGGCTCTTAACATCTTTCTGCCCCCTCATCTTCAATGGTCCTGAGCGTTGGTAAGTGGATACGATATAGATGTGTGATTTATACCTTGAGCACTCCGCAGGGGCCCTCTGCACTGGGTAGGTGCTGCTGTTTATCAAGACCCTCTCCATTCGGTGACCTGACCTGGAAGCCAGCCTGTGTTAGAGCAGTGATCTGGCCTTGTGTAAGCATCAAGTTCTGTCTGTCTTACTCTCTTAATAGTTTGTGATTCTCACATCCTCCCTACCTTGGGTTCTTCTCCCATGTCTCATATAAAGTGCTTGAATACCATTCCATTGCTCAAATATGTTATCACTGTCAGGGTGATCCCTCTGGGCCAGGGGACGCCAAGCTGGCCAGTGGCCTATGGAGCTTTATAAATCATTTCTTTACTGCCTAGTTTGGCCTCTTCAGTTCTTTTTCCTCTGTGAGAGAGGCATACAGTAGGGGACTGCCTTATCTCTGGAAAATTAATTACTTAAAATGGCCTTAATTAACCGGCAATGTGCTTAACTTAAGCGTGAATTAATTTGGTTGCGCTCCTTTCCTGCATCCGTTGTATAACCGCTCCAACATACCCTCGCTAATCTTAAAATTTTAATCATCTCTTCAGTTCTGTTCTTGTACCAATGGCTTGGACAACGTTAATTGCATTTTATACTTCCTTGGGTTCTAAATCCCCAGTTCAGATGGAAGTCGGTGGATAAATGAACCAACTTTAGAAGACATGCATTTAATGAAAATTTCCCTTTTATTTTGAAGTCCCCATGTCACAAATTCATTGTCCTTCTCTTCATTTGATGTCACAACAGCAGAAAAAAAATTAGAATCATCTTGTCCTCTTCTCTATTCCCCATAGCTAATGTATTGTTATATCTGGATGTTCATCCATGGATGCTTTGCTCATCTCTCCCTTCTTCCGGGGTCTGGTTCTCCTGGCTGGGCTGGGGTGACTTTGCCTCCTCTTACCTTGTGTGTTGACTTGTTTTTCCCCTGTGCCACTCCACTTCACCTGTGCCCTTCCTGGAGCGATAACCTGACTTTTCTAGTTCACGCAGTCTTGAGGGTCAGCAGGACTGGAGGGATCTGGTTTTACAGAGCTCTTTCTTCTTTATTGAGAGACATTGATAGATGGTGGGGTATATTCTATTTTTCCATGACTTTCCATAACTGGTCGAGAAGGGACAGCACTGTTTCATGGATTGAGATAGGAAAATGTATGTTTAGTGAGAGAAATGGATTTCCATGAAAGTGGTGAATGAAGATGGCTGTTTGATTCTTCGGTGAGTGGAGAGGGGTTGATGTTAGAGTGACAGGCCTTTGGCTATATGTGGGGACCCTTTCTAGATGTTTGTTGCTGACTACCAAGTGTTGTGCCCAAGGAATGAGGCTTAGCTCTGTCTAGTTCTGACTCTGGGCCATGCCGTTTGTCTTGTTGCCATTGTAGGTCTATTGCAGGGAGTCTGCATGGACTGTGATGAGCTTGCTACCTAGGGATCCTGCAGGGAGTCTGCATGGACTTGGTACCCAGGGAGCTTGTTGGCACGGACATTGGGCTGTTTGTAGATGACATGAAGTTTTGACCTTTGCAAAGATTTATAATCTGAAAATGATGGAGAATGTTGTACAGATCCAAGTAATCAGAGTTTTTTAAGATCTTGTTGTGTCCACACTGGAGTGTTTGGTGGAAAGGGTAGTTTATTCCTATGCCAGTTGTGCATCCTATTTTCTCTGTGTGTAGAGGTGGGGTAGCCGAGTGGCATACACCCAGGACTCATGTGTCTCTGCAGTTCTCCTGCCATTCTTTCCAGTTTTAAAGCACAGAGGACAGGTGGACACTGGCTGTGGCCACTAGTTTGGAAACAGCTTCCTGTGGCCTGCTTCCTCAGTCTTCAAAAGGCTGTAACACCTAAGATCCCCTGTATTGTCTGCCAGAATCTGGACCCAACATGTGATGCAGAAGACCCTTTGGTATTCTTGTGTGGCACTTCACCTACTTACCACTTAAAAACCAGGGTTTTTTTTTTTTTTTGTTTTTGTTTTTTTTTTTTGGCTTTATGATTTTGGTTACATATAAGATTTTTCCCTTCTACTCTATTCAGTTCAATAGCTTTAGCATATATATATGTATATAGTTATGTAGTCCCTTAGTACTATCTAAGAATTAATACTTTCTTTACCCACAAAGGAAATTCAAAGCTCACTTCCCGGAGTCTTCACCTAGAGTATAGTTGTTTCGTTTTTCTTTCTTTTTTTTTTTTAAAAAATTTTTTCCCCTTCTATTTGTCTAGTCTGAACATTTAATCTAACGGAATTGTGGCTTCTGAGTCTGGCTCCTTTCGTTGGGTGCTATGTGCACATTCAGTTAGTGGGCAGAGCATCCATGCTGGAACTTCATGTCTCTTTGTGGCTGAGTGACAATCCATTGGGAGGCTAGGTAGAGTTAGGTAGGAAACATTCACTTTGTTCATCATTTCTCCTGTTGACAAACCTTTCTTTCTTTCTTTCTTTTTCTTTTCAGTTGTGAACAGTGTTTCTTTAGATCTTTCATGGGCAGGTTTTGTGTGAGCATCATGTTTTCCTTTGTTTGGGATGTGTATGTAAGAATGCTGTTTTTTAGCTGTAGGGTTAATGTATATTTAAGTTTTTGAGAAATTGTCAAGATGTTCTCCAAAACCCCTGTAGTATATTTCTCCCAACAATGATTGCACAGAGGTTCCCATTTCTCTGCATCCTCTCCCACACCGAACTAATGATGAGGCATCAATACTTTGTTCCTTTTATGGCCAATATGGTATCATATGTTATTCTACTTATTCTTATGCATCTCCACCATCAGGGATCTCACTAGTTCAGTATAATCTAGTCTAGTCCATTTTACAGCTCCCTTTGGCTCCTAGGATGACATGCCTTTGAAGTCTCACTTTTTTCTTATAATTAAATGAATGATGCTTTGCTTTCCTATATGACTGTGGTTCTTTGAGTTTCAATAGACTGTACAAACAATACATCAATTACTGGTAATGTACAAACCCTTTCCAGCACACTGTTGCATTTCTCAGCTGCAAGAGTACTCCCATATTTTTTTCTTGATAGCTCAGTTGGGGGAAGGTATTTCCCTTTCTCAGGGAAATCCTGATGTTTTATAGCCTCTTGCTTCTTGTCACCCATGGCCTCTTACCCTTTGTTTGTATAGATGAATCTGATATGTTCTGATGAAAATAGTGAAAAGGAAGCTTGAGAAGGGTCTCTGGGTAGAGTCGACTGACATAGGGCATCTCCTAGTTCTGGTCTTCCTCTGCTTGGTCCATGGTGACATAGGACATCTCCCAGCTCTGGTTTTCCTCTGCTTGGTCCATAGTGACATAGGGCATCTCCCAGCTCTGGTCTTCCCCTGCTTGGTCCATGGTGACCTTCTTTTGTCTGCACTTTAGTCATATGAAATTTTTCCTCACTGGTCACTGTAATAAAACCTTGGAAATTAGTAGTTTAACTACTTAACTCATATTTATTGAGACAGGATCTCACTTTGTAGTTCAGATGGACCAGAGACTCCTTATATCTGCCCTGGCCACCCTGGTGTTGGGATTACAGGTGTGTACCACCATTCCTGACTGCATGTTACAGTTCTCTATCCAGGCTTGGGATAAGGTGGATAAGTGGAGCCTTGTCAAGGACAATGGTTGTCCTAGGCTGGGGAGGTAGGATGCTGGGACTGTTCACTGACCTCTTGTGTCTTTGCAGTTCCTGCAGGACACGTTGGATGCCCTCTTCAACATCATGATGGAGAACTCTGAGAGTGAGACGTTTGATACCTTGGTGTTTGATGCTCTGGTAAGGGGGCCTCCCTTTCATCTGCTCAGTGGGCGAGGGATTCTTTCATGCTGCAGCCTTTGAAGGGGGAAGGGACCCATCTCAGGTACCTTGAAAGCCCCTCAGTTGTAAAATCAATCAAAGGGGAAGCCTGGAGCAGTGCAGAGATACTTTGAATGTGAAACTATAGTTTTGTTAATACCCTTGTGAGGGTAGGGATATACAAACCTGGAAATGGCCTCAAGCCACAGAGGAAGATTCCAGAATGGTTTTCCTTGTGCCACCCCTGAGACTGTTTTGGTTATGTTGACAGGTCTTTATCATTGGACTAATCGCGGATAGGAAATTTCAGCATTTTAATCCTGTTTTGGAGACTTACATTAAGAAGCACTTCAGCGCAACCTTGGCCTACACGTGAGTTCTCTTGCTGCATTCTCTAATGTTTGCAGTCATTTTCCTCTGGGACTTTGGTCTATGACTATACATTCCTTCACTCAAAACTCTGGGTCTTCTGGCATCCTTGGTATTATTGCTTCCTTCTTAACAGACCTGAAAATCTTGTTGGAAGAGATAGATGATAAATAAGCCTCATGTTCTGGAATGAATCTTTGTTCTCCTCTGTACTTTCCATTTATCTTTGAAAATTTGTGCTTATGCTGGATGAAGCTGATCTATGGATGCATGCACCTGTCACACCGCAGCTTTCCAGCAAGCATCTGATGAATGCATAAATGGATGTGTTTCTGCTTTGAGGTTATTGGCTCTTTAGTGTACATAAAATGCAGTTTTGTATTCTTCAACCAATCTCCTTAAAGTTTGTCTTTCCTTTTCTTACACAAGTTTTATCTATTAAGCTACTTAGTTTTTTCTTTTGTTTTGTTTTGTTTTGTTTTTTACTGTCCACCTGGCCCCTTGTCCCCAACCCTGTCTAGGCACACAGAGGAATGGGGCCTGGATCATCAAGGCAGGTTACTTCCTGTTTGGTAACACAATTGTGGATGTGTGGGCGTAAGTGACAGTTCTGTCCTTTATGAGTTGTGTGATCTTAGACAATTTGTTTAACCTCTATGGCCTTCAGCCTTTCTGTCTATAAAAAAAGAATATTATTGTAGTCTTGTTTGAGAATTTTAAGGAGTTATTAGAGTGCTCAGAATCAACCCTGATGCTTAGACAGCACTAAGCAGTTGTTGGGATTCATTTACTTACTCTTTCATATTGGGATTTAATGACATGTATTCAAATTTTGCATTGTGTAATTGCATTGAAATTTTTTACAAAAGGCACACACACCATGTTTTAAAGAACACCACACTTAGAAGTTAATGCTGTTCAACCACAACCACTGAGCAGCTTGGGATCAGAAACACCCTGGACTGACCCTTCAAGCCCCAGTCCAACTATAGGAACACCTGACTCACTCTTGAGGGAGGGGGGACAAAACTGGATTTGGCCAGAAGAGGAGACTGATCTAAGCATTATTGGGTCATTGGGACCATAGGACTGTCTGCTCCCTGCCCAGGGAGGGGATGGGGAGTTGTAGAGAAGAAAAATGATCAGATGTGGTGTTAGGGGGAAGAGACCTTGAATAAGGATATACAGGGATGGAAAAAAAAATTCAGAGGGAAAGATGAACACAAAGAAAATATATGTGTAGCAATCTTATTTGAATTTCCACCCTTGATAAGCCATGCCTATCATTCTTATCCTCTGTATAGTTATTGTTAACTCTTCCGCATTTTTAAATTCTTTTTACTGTTTTTTTGATAAATACAAAATAAAGAAGGAAAAAAAAAAAGAAAAGAAAATTAAACCAAACAAAGCAAACCAAGCAAACAAATAAAAGAAAAACAAACAAGGGAAAATGTTTTAGATTCTCCTTCTTTTCCTTCTCTCCAACAGAACGAGGTGACATTTAAGCTGTTACCAGTATAGTTGGATGAGAAATAATATATTTTTTAAAATAAAAAAAAAAAAGAAAAAGAAGTTAATGCTGTTCATAAAGTGAGTCCAAGGCTTCATCTATGGTTCTGAGGAGATTTTGTAAAAGCCTGCTTCTCTGCCTGTGTGTAGCTGTGAACTCAAGGCCTAGGGATACTATGGTATAAAGCCAGTGTGCTGCACAACTCAGTGTTGCCATGCAGGTCCCTTGCTGCCCTGTCCAGCCTGTTTATCACAGGTAGTGGGTCGAGTCCCTAGCAAGGGTAGGGGCTGCAGAACTTTCTGAATCCTGCAAAGCAAGTTGTGATAATTCTTTTATTGGTCTTCTGTTAATGTTTATCTTAAGCTCTCTGTTCGCTCAGTGGAAATGCCCTACGGGTTGGCATTTTGGGTATTTTCTTATAGACTTTCTGGGAAAGAAATAGTTTGAGGCATCTTCTTGCCCTAGTGACCAAGTATGGCTATTCAGAGCTTGTGGATGTGACTAACAAGTGTCTGTGTACATAGCAGTGTTTTTATATGTAATCGATTTCAAAGTTTTCCTTCCAAATGTGACTAATCAGCTGTTTTGAGAGTAGCCTTCCTACTTTAACTCAGGAATTGAGAACAGTGCTGAGTTCTCCCTGTAGTATCTACTGCCTGATGTGGGCCTCAGCCTTGCTGTACTGAGCTGTTGAGAGAAGGGTTAATATCCTCACTGGTGGAAAAAATGGAAATGGAGGAGTTTGGGACCTGGGGATATAACTCAGTAGAGTGAGTGCTTGCCTAGCATGCCTGAAGCCCTTACTTCTAGGCATACACACATCCACATAAAAATAAATAAACCTTTAGAAATAATAAAAATTGAAAGCTTTTTAATTGCTATATTAAGGCATATGTAGAAGTAATCATTTTATGGATTCAATTTTTTGTTTTTCATCCTTGTGCCGACAACAAGATATCTGTAACATATTTCTATCTCACACCCAAGGTACCAACTCTCTTGCTCTGAGAGTTTGTACCACCCTCAAAGAAGCAGCTTCGTTCTCGTTTCTCGATCACAGCTCTGTTTCCTCTTCTTGGATATCATGTACTCTTGTGCATCTGGCCTCTTTCTTTTAACATAATGCTTTTGAGATTTATCTATACTGCTGTATGTGTCATTGTTTGAATCAGGTCATTTCTTAGTTGCAGTGGACTCTTCTGTGATTTATTCAGTCATTATTGATAGATGGACAGGAGGCTAATTGTTTCCTGGTATTTTGTATAGGCTGACAAATCTTCATGTGTTTTATAGACACAGTGTTTATTTTTTCTTGGGCGAATACTTGGAGCAAAATTTGCTGCACCAGAGAGACACATATGTAGGTTATGAAATTATTGCTATTACTTTGTATTTCCTCCGGCAGGCAACTTAGAAACATCCCTTTGCATAGATTGGCAGGGTGTGGCCAGGGCACAGCTCAGTTGGTGGAGTGCTCAGATGCCACAGCTTGAGCCTCAGCACATTATAAACAAGGACTAATAGCAAAACACCTGATCTCCCAGCACTCTGGAGGTGAAATCAGGAGGAGCAGAGGTCTAAGGTCATTCTCAGCTGCAAAGCAGGAAGTTCAATGTCAGCTGGGCCACAGGAGACCTTGTCTTAGAAAAGAAACAAAGGAAACAACTCCATCAATCCACCTTAGTGTGACAGAACCTCCTGTGTGGCCTCTCCTTTTTTGTACTTAACAGCCAAGCACTGTTCTATTCTCTTTTATAATTAAATTATTTGCACAGCTCAGATGATAGGCATTGTATCGTTTATGCAAAACTGAGGCAAAAGTTACTGATTACATTTGTAATTGCTGCTGTATGAGATTTCCTCAAAGGCAAGTTGCTGATGTCAAAGGATTTGAATATTTTTGCTTGTAACTGGTGTCAGTGATAAAATGCCCTGATATATATTTGTTGGTTTCCCTCCAAATAGTATTGTTCCTGTTTATCCCCCGTCTTGTCTTTACTTGGCAAATATTTTCCTTGTTATTTGTTTATATAACTGTATAACTGCATTTTTTTTTTCCTCATGAGCTGGGGATTGGATGCCTGGTCTGGTACCTGCTGCTGGCGTTTTCCTACTGAGATGCCTCTCATTATAATTTACGTGTATTTGTTTGTTAATGAAGTTGATTACTTTTCAAAAAATTATATTTCTCCCCTTTTGTTTTTGTTTTAAATTGAACTCACATACCCTGGAATTCTGAATGAATCTGTTACCATTTAGACTCTCTGGTTATATGTGATGAGCAAAAAAGGGGATTTTGAAGCTTTCTTGTGCCAATAGAATTGTAAAAAGGTATCTATGGCTGGGTGTGGTGGCACATGCCTTTTATACTAGTACCCTTAGGGCTACCCTTGTCTATCAGTGGTTCCCAACCTTCTGATGCTTCAAAGCTTTAATACAGTTTCTCATGTTGTGATGACCCGCAGCCATAAAGTTAGTCCATTGCTACTTCATAACTGTAATTCTGCTACTGCTGTGATGATTTGTAATGTAAATATCTGTTGTGTAATGAATCTCATATGCATCCTTCGAAAGAGTTGGGAAGGGGTTCAGACCCACAGGTTGAGAACTGCTGAGTAGTCCCAGGGCACCCAGGACTACAGAGAGACTGTATCTCAAAAATAAAAAGCAAAACTTTATCCTCCCTCAACACAAATTGCCAAAACATTAGGAAGTTATGAATTAGTCTCCTAATGAACAATCCATTTGTATTTATTCCCCATATTTATGTCTGTCATGGGATGGATAATTTGAAAAGTAATTCTGATGAATTTTTATGTGTTGTGATTTGTGTAAAATTTTTTCATGTTAGTGAGTTGTTTTGTGCTCCAAGTTTATAAATCTGACCCTGAGAAGTACAGTTATTATTTATGTTTTTAAAACTAAATGTTTTAGGGGAATTCAGTTATTAAGAAATATAACATCTGTTCTAAGAATCTTATTTTCATCCTCTTAGTAGGAATCCTTAGGAAATTAATTTAAAATCTTGTGCTGTTTATTTGGAAATTGCCATTTAAAAATGTTCTATTCTGTATAAGGCCTTTAGTAGCAGCAAATCGGCTAGCCTACAGAGAGGTGGATGATGGTCTGAGCTAGAGACCTTTTCATTTCACCCCTTCAATATTCTTACACTACCAGGAAGACATTTTATCAGGGGCTTTGACTGATGAGAAAACTTTTATCAATATGGGTATATTCATAAGTAGATAGCAGAGGAAAAGTAATGCTTCACTGTTAGGCGTCGAGTTTGGATTTCTGGTCTCTTGATTGACATATGTTTCCCTTGGGACTAGGAAGCTGACCAAGGTGTTACGGACCTACGTGGCCAGTGCTGAGAAGCCGGGAGTCAACGAGCAGCTGTACAAAGCCATAAAAGCCTTGGAGTACATCTTCAAGTTCATTGTGCGCTCACGTGTGCTGTTTAACCAGTAAGTGCTCACCAAGGCCCGAGCAAATCTTCACTTCCTTCCTTCTCTCCCTCTTGTCCTCCTTGGCTCCTCCTCCCTTCCTCTCTGGCCTTCTGCCTGTGACCAAACACTCCTAGATAAAGGGCAGGGGTGCATTTGTCCATGCTGCCCCTGACTGCTTCTATAGCGGTCCCTGTACAGTTTGTGCTGTTCAGAGGTTCAGAAGTATGCCAGTGAGCCAAACTGTCCGATGGAAGCCTTCGTAATGCTTCTCACGCAGTGCTGGTCATCTACCAAGGGCTTAGCAGTACTTTTCAGTATATCTTCATAGAGCAAAAATCCCCACAGGAGCAAACAAAAATGAAACAAGCAATGAGAGGGAAAAGCCAAAATCAAGTGGGAACACTGCAGGGCCCGGGTCACTTTTCTACTTACAACAGAATGCTGTTTTTCTATAGATACTAGAGCACCCTCGGGCGCTCTGCCTACTGAGTGGTTTGTGGCTGCGGACCACTTTTCGAGTTAATTTGAACTTGAAAGCAAGTTGGGATATTTATGATTTGATTATTTTAGAGCATGCTGGTCATATATAAATTGGTGTTTCTAACCTCCACAGCTGTGCTGTTAAAATGAAATCGCTTTGTGGTCTCCCCCAGTGTCTCACACTGGGAAAGGAGATGTAGTGTTGGTTAGCTTGGGTGGAGGGTGTGCAGTGGATGGACCTTGCTTATTTTTGGAGAGTGCCATTTTGTGAGTGACTTACAGTGCATGCCGTGAGCACATGGTGGCTGTTCTAGATTGGTTGATATTCTTGTGGTAGGTTTCTACACAGAGATAGGCTTTGTGAAGCCAGCAATCAAAGAATATACTGTCTTTGCAGTGAATGGGGAACACACACATGATCAGTGAAAATTGGGCATAAAGTTCATCGGATCCCCATCAACACCTGTTTCCTTTGTACTTCAACTTCACTTGCTTGAAGCGGACATGCTCATAAGTACCAAGGTCAAAGGGAAAGGAAGCATAGAGAAAGCTACTAGTGCCTAGGCAGCCCTGCTTGTGCTGTTGAGCACAGGGCTGGGTGCTCTACATTCACTCTGGGGTTTCCATGGTTAAACCTGGAGTCATATGAAAGACCCAAGGTTGGGAGCATTCGACTTTGTCCTTGATTAGTACTCAAAGGCATGTTCTTTCTTTTCACATGTTGGAGCTTGGCATAGCACTTCATATAGACAGATTGTCTGTTTTGGGGTGTTTAAGCTGGCAGTGATTTTCTCGCTGTTAGGTGAAAATTAAGACAAGGCAAACTTGCATGTATATTGTCTGGTTTATTTTAGTCATGTTGATTATGCAGCAGTGAGCTCTGTGGCCCCTGGAATTGTCATTATTAATTACTTTTCTCTATGCCCCTCCCTCTCTGCACACGTCATGCCTGCACATGCATGTATGACATGTAGAGGCCAGTGAACAACTTGCAGGAGTTGATTCTCTTCTTCTGTCATGTGGTTTCTAGGAATCAGTCACATGGTCAGCCTTGGCAGCAGACACTCTTACCAACTGGACCATCTTGCCAGCCCCTGTTCTTCCCATTTCTTTAAATTTTTTTTATTACAATAAGGTAGGGAGGTGAATTAGAAAGAAGATCCATAATAGTCAGGCGATAAGGCTTTTATCATGATTTACCTGGATATTTTTAGTCTTGTCTAGTGTCTGATCTGTGTGCTGCCAAGTCAGGGATTTGGGGATGTGTGTGTCTTCCTCTGCAGCCACAGTGAGGATTTTCTCATTCCTCTGACATTCACAACAATAGCCTGTGTAGATGGGTTATCATAGCAAATGACTCTTGTTCATAACAGTGATACATTATAAATGACCAGTTACTCAGCACACTGAGGTCAGCTAGGTGGACCAGTAGCAAATCCTCTGTCTCTCATTTTTGTCCTTCTTAAGTGTAGACTTTGAACACAGACTTTCAAGCATAAAATCTTAGAGCCATAGTGTCTCAGATTTGTTTAGTTAGGTCAGTCTTGTGGTGGTTAGCAATATGGTTAGATGTTTGTCAACATTAACAATCAATTCAGAGGGCTTTACCAGGTGAGGCTCATGTCACCCACTCACCTTGTGTACAGCTTATAGCCTGGAGAAGACTTTGGCTCACAGTCACTTGCTCCATACAATCCTCATGTTCTCATTGTCTGGTGTCTTTCTATCCTAAGATCTAAGAGTAGAAAGACATTAGAGATTGTCTGTTTTTCTCATGATCTCAAGGCTCTTCTGCTGTTTTGGCATGATACTCATAGTTTAAGCATCAGGCTCTAGGGTACATAGCTATGCCAGCCTCTCTTAGGAAGAGCCTTTTCTAGCTTTTAAAATGCTGTGTTATTCTCATCTCATTGACAGAATTATTATCATAGGACAACATCTCTAGCTTTAAGGGGGAGAGATGGGAAGTAAGTTGAGGCCAAGTTATTGGTATCTTCAACAAAATCAAAGTTGTTACAATAAGTACATAGGGCAGATAATCTCCATTCCCTCATTCTCATACCTTAACCAGAATATGTTGCTTTGAATGCTTTGTTCTTTCCTACCTCATCTCAGGTTCTGGATTATCTTCATGGAGGCTCTGTGGAACTTTTTCTTTCTTATTAGAGACTCTTGTCACCAGTACCTATGATTTTATGTCATTGGAATACTAGATGACCAACGGCTGGATGGACTACTGGAAAGTACCCGCTCTCTGTAGGAATGTGATGCTAGATAGACCTTCTGTTCCAGTCTCTTCTCACAGATACTGACACTTATCCTCCTGGGCCATTGTGAGCCCCAGCTGGGACATCTCACATGGGAAGTGAGTCTGCATCAAAGGGGTGCTGCCACATCTTTTCCCCCACCCCCCTTTCTTCAGATTGCCAATCACAGAGCCTGGCTTCAGGCTCTTACTGAGCATGTCCTCCATCCTCAAAAGGTATAAGAAGAGATTGCCTTTGGCTCTGTGAGCTCTGATTCCACCATGATGTCTGTCAGTGGTGCTGGGGCCTGAACTTTCTTTGGAGCCCTTACCTTGCTTTTGCCTTTCTGTCCACAGCATTATATTACAGGGTCCACTAGTGTATCTCAGTGTCCTCCTGAACTATGTGCCCCAAGTAAAGCTTAACACTGAACCTGGAGTATGACACAGGAGTACCCTATTTAGGTGCTCCGGAATGCTCTCTTTCCTATACTGGGCCATCTCCTACTGAAGTCTCAGCAAGAACCAGCCTCTAAGTCTCTATTATTACATTTTCCCAATAAAGATGCTGGGAAGGAAACCTGCCAGCTCAGAGAGGCAGAGAAAGCGCTGACCTGCTGTTTCCTCTGTCCTCACCCAGAGAAGAGAGCTTTCTTCTGTTCCTCTGATTGGATGTCCCTCCCTTCTACTTCCTGGGCTTGTCTCTCTCAGTTCTCCTGACTTCCTCTTACACTCTTTTTTTCTTATCAACAGTTCTTGACCTATGATTGACTTTATTTAATCCTGTTTGCAGTATTCAATCAGAAAGCTTTTGGATTAAAGGCATGTTGTAGGGCTGAGCCACACCACAGCTAGAATCAGGTTTTTCCAGTAAACAACACGATCTCAGGGTTCACAGCACGATCAAATACCCTGCAACACATCCCAAACTGAATTTTCTTTTTGCTAGAATAACATGCTATTTCCAAGAGCGAAGACTGTTCAGTAAACAAATTGAATGTCAGATCTCTAAGAGAGGCGGTGAAGTCTTTCATGGCCTTTCTTACTGACACCTGGGGGGGGGGGTCACAGTGATGTCCTGATCACCCCTGTTTTCTCCTTTCCTTTTTCCTCTCTTTCTTTTGTTCCTTTCTTCTTCCACATCTATGTAATAAACATAAGTCCTGTCTGTATAGTCATTTTCTTGTTCTTTTCAAACCCTTCTATATGTTCCTCAGTGTGTGTTTTAGCTGCTTACTCAGATTTCAAAGGGATGAAAGAACATATGTACCTTTCAGAATGCCAAGTGCACTTGTAGCCATATTGTGTGTATGTGAGAAATACCTCTTTCCTGTATCTTTGGCTGAAAACTGTGAGATGTTTTGGTATCTTGCTGATTCAAGGGGCTGAAAACACACTCATGCCCTTTTTGACAAAGCTGTTGCTTCCAGATGCTTCACCTCCGGCCTATGATGTCATGATGTCTTGTCCTTCTACAACATGTATCTTTGACTTTAAGGGCCTGATTGAGTCTTGCTCCATTCCTCTTTTAAATGGGTTACTTGAAAAGGGAAGAATCCAGTTTCCCAGGCAGATGTCTGGAGTGCTCGATCATCAGAAACTCTAAGCAGGCCTCACATGGGATATTTTCTGAGGTAGGGTGAAAAGCAAAACTAAATTCTAATTTTCTTACCTGAAGTATACGCATAACCTTGAAAGAAAAGCAGACTATGCTCACAGCTGGGATTGACAACTGCGGTTTTTTGTTTTTTTCAGTTGGAATAAACTTTTGAGGTCTATTCTTTTTCTTCTTTCAAAATGGTCTGCTGTGTTTTCAAGTATAATATAGTTTCTGTGTTAAATTCTGGGATAATTGTGAGTAATTATTCTTCTGAAGAACAATTGATGAAACTTGGGAGATATTGACGCTTCCCAGGCTGTCTCCCTGCCTTTCTGTGGTGCATTCCCAGCCCATACTCTTTGTTCTACTTGGGAAGCTCTTTTTGTCTTGAAATGAGAACAGCAGTTCTGGCCCAAACAAATTTAGTTCATGGTGAACTCAGAGAAAGACTCCAGGCAGCCAGAGGCTCTTCTTGCTGTGTGGTTTTCTGCTTTCTGTGTGGGTGGACCATATTAACCAGAAAGCCCAGAGCTGACATTCTGCATCAGACCTGCTGAATGCTGGCCTCTGTCTAGTTATTGCTTGGTGCCTTGACTGCCTTTTGTGTGCTGTAGTTTCTGCCTGTCACCTGGTGTTAAGCTTTGTGAATAATTAGTTATTGATCATGAATAAGTTATACCGATCTGTCTTTGTGTTCTCGTTCCTTGAGTCACAAAATAGAATGTAGCTCGTAGACAAAGAACATGTCATCATTTGTTGTTAATGAGTTCTTATTGAAAACAGCAAGAAATGAGGCCGTCTTACTCATCAATTTATTTATTGATAAGTTTCTGGGTTCCTTCTTTTCATTCCTTCCTCCATTTCAAGGTAGGCCAAATAAGTTACTCTCTCTGGTATATATGATAAAAACCAATATAGAAAGTTCTAGAGACTTCTGTGCTCATCTTTCCTTAGAGAGATGTTTCAAAAAAGTTACTGTTCAGTGCTAAACATTAATTAGCCTCAGCATAGTTTGTCAAGAAAGCAACTCATTATTAAAATGTCATGCTTGTGTGGTTCTTTGGAGGGTTTCAAATATATTAAAGGCTTATTTGTTATACTTTATAGGTTTTGAAACAGTTATTGTTGGCCTACAGGTTTATAACTGTTGCCTGTTGTATAGATTTAGTCCTTAGCTGACATGAAGGTTTTCCTTAATGTTTTCATTTTTGTTTGTACATTTCTTTCTTCCATTCTTTAATTTTCCAAATCTCAGTGTTTCCTATTTCGGATCCCCTCACTACCTTGCCCAGGCTTTTCTTAGAGATCATAATGTAGTTTAGGTTGGTCTTGAACTCATTGGATCCTCTTGTCTCAGTCTCCCTAACAGTTAGGATTACAGGCATGAGCTTCCATCCCTAGCTTAAGGTATGTATTTGTATAAATAGCATGTACTTGTCTTTATTTATCATCTCTCAATTCTCTAAATTTTACATTCTGTTTGTTTACATTATAATTTTGTGAGGTTTTAGATTCCATTTCTCAGCCCAGACAAAAACCAAAACAAAGCAGATATTTTCTAAAGCAAGTGATATTTCTTTTGCCATAGCATTGTAATGAGGATAGTTAATGACTGTAATGAGAACACAAGTCATGTTAAACTGTGGACATCTTTAAAGAGGATGAGCCAAGGGAAAGCTTTTAAGGTCTAAGGGACGAAGATTACCTCAGATATTTTGGTATAATCCTCTTTGGCTATACTGAATAGACAGGAGTGACCTCAGTCTCAGGCTGGTGCATGGGATGGCTATCTTGGTAGAAATATAAAGCTTTGTTGCCATCCATGCACACCTGTACTATGCAGGTTCTGATGTGATAGTTTCTGTGGGACATTTATACTGAGGACATTCCCTTCATACCCTCCAGCTGTAGGCACTTTGGGGAAGTAGGGTCTGCTCAGAAACTACATTTTGATTTTGACAACTTTTGCATTCTCATTTTAAATAAAGATTTTTCTTCTAAGTACTTGTTTATCCACAGGTCTGCAGTTAGGCTTTGATTGTAAATTGTTGCAGACATGTATTGCATGAACTTTTGTTAGTATATAATGAAAACCCAGAGCCAGATATTGGGAGCAAAGCTGGAATATCAGAAACAAACAGCCAATTCCTTGGGCCTGTCTCCAGGAATCCTTCAGTTGAGAATGCCTTTGAGTCTTCAGCCTAAAGGGAAAGGAATGTCTCTGGGAAAGCTGACTCTCTTCTCTTGCTCTGTCCAGCTCTCTTAACTTCCTCTTTCCACATTCCTAACCCTAGGATTAAGGGTGTGGGTGATCAGTCCCTGACCTGGCTTGGTTCTGAGGTTAGCAGTGATATTCCAGATTAGTATTGTTAATTATATATCACAACAGACATGTTGGTCTTCTGGTTGCTTGTTTCCATATCAGAGGCAGAAGTGATTGGGAATCACCCCTTTCTGCACAGGGGGGTCACTGGTTCTGAAGAAGCTCCCCTGGAGTCTGTTGCTAAGTTCTATTCTTTTGATTTTTAGAAATGGTTACCTTTTCAAGCAGTGTATTTCCAACAAATACACAAACCAGAAAGATATATAAATATAAAGGCAGAAGAAGTTTGGAAACAAAAACTATGAAGGAAATTCATTTGCATACAGAATTTAGAAATAGCATGGATCATTAGACTTCTAAGAATTTTACCATCCTTAACACATTTGCATCAATAATCAAACATCATTATAAAAATAATCCTTATTTATGTAACTAGAGTCACAAATCAGATTTAATCATGTTAAAAGCAGTACTTAAAGGACTTCAAAACAAGCTGTCAACAGCTGAGGCTAACAGCACTGCCTCTTCGTGCAAGTTCGGTTCCCAACAACCACACAGCAGCTCACAGCTATCTTCAATTCCAGTTCTTAGGAAGCTGATGGCCTCTTCTGGCCTCTATGGTGAGGCACACACATGGTTCTCATACATTTATTCAAGGCAAAATCTGTAGAAAATACAGAAATCTTGTACCCTAGGCCAGTTTTTCCTTGTTTTGCTAGGAACAGATATGCATGTAAAACTAATTTGTGTAATAAAGAATTGTAATGAGGCTTTACATCAGTGTGTAGGTTCAGTTTAGAGAATATTGTAAGTACTTTATAACTTTGAGCATGTATAAGTTTCTTTTTGTAATCTGTCCTTCCCACACCTCTAGCTTGTAGAGTGTAACATGCTCAAGTTTTCACTTTCCCCTTTCTGTCTTCTTTTGGAACAATGCCTACTGTTCTACTGAATACAAACTTCATTTTGTAACACCAGATGCTCTTATCTGAACAAAATTCCCTCTTTGCCTTTCCTCACCAGAAATGTCTCTTTCTCCTCCTCAGAATCCCTCTTGTCTCGTGGCTCCCTTTCTGCTTCCTGGCTCCATTTTGGCTTTGCTTCCTTTTTTAAACTGACACGTTTAACAAACCTCTAAATATCTCTGCATTTAGACAATTACTATTTTTCACAATAAAATGGTGAATTTTAGGTCTTACAGGTTTGCTTTATCAAAGCATGCTTTATTTTATCACTTTATTCTTTCCATATAGAATTACCCATCAGCTTGAATTTGAAACTCTTAAGTAATAATTTCTGTAGTGAAGAAATCTATCTTGAATTTTTTCATATATTGACAACATATGAAAATGTATATTTTAATAGACTCAGCTATATACTATGTTGCACGGATTTTAAAAAGCCAAGAATATGTTAAGTTATATTTAACTTACTTTTAATTTATATATAACTTACATTGATATCCCACAGTTCCTTTGTATATATAATACCTCTCGTAGATTTTAGCTTATGTGGTAATTTATTTTTAAACATACCATTTAACACTCACCTAATTTATTCCTTGATTACATATGAAATTGAAGATGTTACTTATATAGTCGTTATTTTCAGTTCTTTCCTTGCCAAAGACAAGTCTTAAAAGTTAAATAGCCGTGTTTAATGTGTAGGAAGCAGTATACATTACATTATCATTTTATTTGTGTATTTATTTTTGGGTCAAAGTTATGGTTTGATTTCATTATCTAGGAGAGGTAATTATAACCTGGCCAAACCATGCAGTTTAGGCCCAGGTGTGTGTAATATGGGCAGGCAGTCATCTCTATTTTTATTTTGTCCAGACATTTATGAGAGTAGGACAGTAATGTAAATTTATTAGTTTATAAGAAGATAGTTAATTATATTTATGATAGAATGTAACAAGTTAAGGTCACCTACTTCAGATCTAAATTTTAAGGTTTTTATTTGTAGTTTTGAGACTTAAGTTTTATTTGACGCCTGAATTGTTCAGCCTCAGCAGCTCACTTATGGTTTTCAAATAAACCTTCTCTACTTAAATTGTTTGTTTTTGTTTTTGTTTTTCTTTTGTCTCAAATGAACTTAGAAGTGCACGCTTAGATGTTTTCATTTTGGCTAGAACTAGATGAAATAAATTTACAAACTCCTTTGAATAGCAAGATTATTTTAATGTGAGAGAAAAAGGCAAATTGGAAATAGAGACAAAAAAGAGAAAAGAAATTAGAGTAAAAACGTAACATGATTATTATGGTTATTGAACAGTGGCACATTAAGGATAATCATAACAGCATTGACATGAGAATTTTAAATCAGGCATACAATCAAAAATGTTTTTAGACCCACAGAACCAAGAGAGTTTTACCATCAAAAAGCATAGATGTGACCACAAGTTCGTTTTAAAAATGTGGGAGAAATCAGTGCTGCATCAGCTGCTGTTCAAGTTATTCCCTGGGATTGCTGGGTTGGCTGACCCTGGCTAAGTTACCCCTGCACTGAGCTCTTGCTGGGACTCCTGGAAAGAAAGCAATTTTATGTAGTCTTCCCAGGAAAACTGGCAGCACTTGGTAGAAGACTGTTGATAGGAATTCTACTTCAGTGATGGTTCATGGCTTCATGGAGTTCTGTCTTCCTTTGTGGAGGAGTCCTTCCAATGTATAAAAACCTATAGGGTGCCTTTACCAAAAAGTGGAAATCTTGATCTGAGAAATGTCTCATATGAGTTAGAAAAGGCTATGTTATAGAAATGGAGGCTATCACAAGCTCCATATAGGATCTGTTAGAGTACAACATTTTTTTCCAAAGGGGTTATACTCTAGGCCCTTTTGTGTCTACCACATATATCACCTTAAATAAATTAAAAAAATAATCTGACATCCATCCATTCTTTCATCCATCCATTCATGTATGTATGTATCATATATCTATCATACCTTTCACCTATCACTTATCTGCCTACTTATTTTTCTATTAACTCCTAATCATCTACCTTTCTCTCTGTTTATCCATCCATCTAATCACCCACCCAAGTTAATTTTTATTGTTAACTTGATACATCCTAGAGTTACCTTATAGGAACCTCAGTTGAAGAATTGCCTCTATTGCATTGTCCTGTGGCCATGACTGTGAAGTTTTCTCTTGTCAGTTGATCTAGGACAGTGGCTCTCAACTTGTGGGTTGTGACCCCTTTGGGGGTCAAATGATCCTTTCACAGGTTTTGACTAAGACTATTTGCATATCAGGTGTTTACATTGATTCATAACAGTAGCAAAGCACAGCTATGAAAGAGCAATGAAATAATTTTATGGCTTGAGGTACCACACTATGTGGAACTGTATTGAGGGATTATAGCATTAGGAAGGTTGAGAATTGTGATCTGGGAGTCTGTGCCACTCTGGGTGGCACTTTTCCCTGGCCATGTGGTTCTGGGCTATTTAAGAATGTAGCTGAGCCTTTCTCGCTCCCCAGCCATCTTGGTGGCTGGTCTCGTTTGGGGTCTGTCCCGCACCTAAGGCAGGAAGATGGTGGCTGCAAAGAAGACGAAAATGTCTCTGGAGTTGATCAACTCTAGGTTCCAACTTGTTATGAAAAGTGGGAAGTACGTGCTGGGATAAAAACAGACTCTGAAGATGATCAGGCAGGGCACAGCAAAATTGGTTATCCTCGCCAACAACTGCCCAGCTTTGAGGAAATTTGAAATAGAATACTGTGCCATGTTGGCTAAAACTGGTGTCCATCACTACAGTAGCAATGACATTGATGGGACACAGCATGTGGGAAATACTACAGAATATGCACACTATCCATCACTGACCCAGGTGATTCTGATATTATTAGAATCATGCCAGAACAGACTGGACTGGTGAAATTAAACCAGGAAGTTTTTCTTCAATAAAACTTTACTGGAGCTCCGTATAAAAACAACCCTCCCCCCCCCAAAAAAAAAAACAAAAAACAAAAAATCCCAAAACAAACAAACAAACAAACAAAAAAAGAATGTAACTGAATGTAAACCAGTGAGTGAGCCAGTAAGCAGAGGTCTTCAGTCATTTCTGCATGAGTTCCTCTTCAGACTTCTCTTATTATAGACTGTGACCTGAGTATGAGTCAAAGAACCCCATTTACACTAAGTTGCTTTTGTTCAATGTTTTCTTATTGCAATGGAAAAGAAACTGGAATGCTATCTATATGGTCTATCTTCTCTGTTTTGTATGTCTATCTAGGTCTATTATATATTGCACAAATTCTTTTTGGTGTTACAGTAAAAAACCCAGAGCCAGATATTGAGGAAAAGCTGAAATACCAGAGAGAAACCAACCACAGCCATTTCTTACCCAGCCAACTCTTGACCTGTCTCCAAACCTATCCTCCTCAGCAGACCAGGGAAGTGGCAGGGAAAGCTGAACACCTCCCTTCTCTTCTTCCCCCCAGCTATCTTACTTCCTCATACAACATTCCTAGAGCTAGGATTAAAGGTGAGTGCTTCCACTGCCTGGCTGTTAGGCCTTGAACTCACAGAGAACAAATAAATCACCTGCATCTCTGCCTTCCAAATGCTGGGATTTAAGGGGTGGGTCACAACTCCCTGACTTTCACATCTGTTCTCTTGTTCTCTGATATTGCAGGCTATTTGTATTGAAGATGTCATGACAATTGTATATAGTTTTCTATCATTTCTATGTGTATATTTATTCTATCCTCATCTGTAAATCATAACTATTCATTCCTCTGTTTATTATTTATCTGTGTCATTTATCTAGTTCTATCCACTCATCCATCCATCCATTTATCTATCTACATCTATCTCCTATCATCCATCTTTCTGCCTATCTATATCATCTTCTATCCATATTAATTACTTTATTGTTTCTATAATAAAACATTATTACCAAAGCACCCTGTAGAAGAAAGGATTTATTTGGTCTTACGGTTCTAGTGGATCAGATTTTATAATATAGAGCATAGGCAGCAAACAACAGGTATGGTGGCCAAGAAGAACCTGACAGCTCACATCTCTAACTGTAAGCAGGAAGCAGAATGAGATAACTGGGAATGGTGGGAATGTCTTGTGCCTTTGAAATCTCCAAGCTCATCTTCAGGGATATACTTTCTATTTCAAGGCCACACCTCTTAAAACTATACAAACTGCAACAACAACTAGGGACTCAGTCTTAAGCATCAAAGCCTTTGGGGAACTGCATTATTCTCTCCCCCCCCCCCGCCTCTCTGTCTCCTATTCTGACATAGATGTATAATGGACTTTATTTGGAAATAGCATTTTCATGGCATTACACATTCTTCTGCAGCATTATACACTGTGCTATATGTAATGATCTTTATTTTGGGAGTAGCATTTCCATGGTAATAGCTAAACATTGTAGTGGGAACATGCCTGCTACAGTAGACTGTAGACATATTCAAAGGGACTTACTTTTAAAATCAAAGGCATCGAATGGCTTGGACACTTGAAATGATAATTGTTGGCCATCAACAGGAATGACATCAATCAAAGATTGAAGACTCAGTTGCTAGGCATAGGACCTGCATGGTGGTGTTGAAGCTGCTGTGCAGTTGTGGGCTTTCTGATGAAATATTAGGTAAATGCGCATAACATCTCTTTCTTATAGCTTCCAAGCCTTATTTATTTATTTGTTTATTTAAAAAAAAACCTTTACAAATCATGTATATGCTTGTGTGTCTGTGTGGGAGTATGTGCATGTGAGTTAGTGCTTATGGATGGCTAAAGAGTGTACTAGATTATCTGGATCTGGAATTTTAGGCAGTTGTGAGTTTCTCGATCAGAGTGCTTGCAACAGAATTCAGGTCTCTCTTAACCACTGAGCATTTCTCCTACCCTATCTACTTGTTTTAAGTGGTTTAGCACAAAAGACTCTTTATTGATTATCACAACTTTTACATTTTTCCATACATTTGTTTCCATTACTTTTATGTACATTTTTCTCTTAAGTACCACATTCCCTGTGTCTTCCTTTCTCCTTTGCTTTTTAAAATACCAGTTAATGTTTTCTATTTTTCATCTTATTTTCTGCTGTCTTAACATGTTCAACATCTTTTACTACTTTTTTGATAATTATCCCAGATGGAAACATGCCTGCTAAATTTAAAGAATAATTTAAATCTCCATGACCACTCCCTTGAAATTGGCTACATTCAGAGCAGCAGAACACGGAGACTCCATGCATTCTTTTTGTCCTTGACATTAATGTCGCCACGCACTTTAATTCTACATGTATTTTGAGCTAGGCCACACATTGCTGTTTTATATAGTTGGCATTCATTGGTTGTGCTCTATGTATAGAATTGCTTTCATCTCTCTTTTAACGTCAGATTTCCCTAAGGGGTCGTTTTCCTTCTGTCAAAAGAGTTCCTCTTAGAATTTCCTTTAGAAGAAATCAGCTACAGGCTTTGTGTATATGAAAATGATTTATTTCATGTCTGTCTTTGAAAGATACTTTCATTTGACACAGCCCTCCAGATTGGCAGTTTTCTTCCCTCCAAGTCTCACTTTATTTTCTTCTGGTTTCCATCATTTCAGGTGAGACATCTCTTTTCAGACTCACTGTTATTGTCACACCCTTAAAGACAGAGTAATATATGTCCCCCTACCTGGCTGCCCTCAAGGTTGGTCTCTGTGTTTATTTGCATAGGAAATAACCTGGGTGGGCTGCATAGGGACACTTCCCTTTGGATTCATTTTGCATTAATATTTGGGGCTGAAGTCTTTGATCGCCATTCAGGTGACTTCCCTCCCTCATTGTCCACTCCTGCTGATATTTCAGTTACGTGTGTCCTACACCTCTTTGCTGTGCCTTCCCATTCACCCTTCCTCTGCACTTTCCTCCTTTGCCTGTGTTCTTAGTAACTTTTCTATGGATCTTCTTCCATTGCACTGTTTTTGTTTCTTGCTGTACCTAGACTCCAGTTAGCGCATACAGAAGATTCCTAATGTTATTACAATGGTTACTTTGAGACTTTACATTTTAAAGATCCATTTGTACACTGCAGTGATCCACCTTAACTTCTGTTTTCCCCCACCTTTTATTTTTCTGACATTTCATAATTTTATGTTTTCTAATTAAAAAAAAAAACCCATGATTTATCTTTATTTGTGTGACTACTTGTTTGTCTCTCTCTCTATGTGTAAGCACATGAATGTGGTAGGTACAGTGGTGAGAAGAGCGTGTTGGATTCTCTGGGGTTTGTCAGCTGCCATATAAGTAGAGGAAACCAAACTCTGGTCCTGTGCAAGAGTAGCAGCATTCTTGACCCCTGGGTCATCTCCCTAGCTCCCATTTTCCTCTGGTTTTGATGTTCTTGTCTACTGACTATAGCAAATCTCCTATGCCCTTGGTCATTGTCTTCTCTTCCTCTTTGGTTTGGCCTTGGGAACCATCTTTCGCTGAAATTAGTGAGTTCTGTTTGAAAGCTGGACGACACATATCCAAAACACTGGAAGCTCCAGGCTATATGTCTTCCTGAGATGGTTCATCTCATCTACTGGGTTGAGCCTCTTGGTCTTGTCAGAGACTGCTTAGGCAGCACTGCACTTAAGCCCGGTCATTTCTTTTACTATAGTAAAAATACCCCCAACAAAAGGCAACTCTGGGGAGACAAAGTTTGTCTGTCAATTCTAGAACACGGTCTTATCTTCTAGGAAGTCAAGGCAGGCACAGCCATAGTCAAGAGCAAAGAGGTAATAAATGCACCTTTCTGCTATCAGCTTTGTCTTCTTCAACACTGTTCAGGAGCCACTGCCTAGGGAATGGCGCCATCTAGAATGGGCTAGGTCTTATCACACCAACCAATCCAGATAGCCCTTCATAAACATGCCCACAGGCCAACATGGTCTAGATAATTTCTCATTAAAATCATCTTTCCAGATGATTCCAGGTTGATTTTTAAAACTAATTTTAGGCTTAGTAAGTTCAGACACTTGATTTTGTGAGAACTAATGGTGGGTTGTGGGTCTTCTTGGCCTGGTGAGCTGCAGTCGGCATTTCATTTTCAAAGTTCTCCAGTGTTCCCACTCAAGAATCTGCTGTAGTTTTTGTTGTTTATTTGGTTTGTTTGCTTTTTTTTTTTGGATCTTTACTCTATGGCCTTGTCTACTGTTTATAGCAAATCTCCCGTGCCCCATTGTGTTATAATGGATGTTCCTCTCCTTGAGTTTTGAAACCCAAGTTATTTTTTCTGTTGACTGGTGCCAGTTTCAATTGGCTTTCTAGAAGTTTTCCTTTTAGTGTTTAGTCTCACATGACATACAGCTCCAGGAACTGGCAAAATGTCCTGGGATGACAGAAAATTATAGTTATCTACAGGAAGTGGCATATACCAGCATTCATGGAGCCAACATACAAGATCCTCATTGTTCATTTAAAGTATAGTTGAAGCTCTTGACAATTTTCTGGTTTCTGTTGCCTTTTAAATGAATGCACTTATGTAATGCCATGACTGAAGATAATTTTGAATTTACTGTGATAATGTCATTTTCAAATGATTATAAGATCTGTTAAGGTTGGACAATTATGTTTCCTCATGTGAGTTCTATAACATTGTGCCACTTCCCAGGTATGCCCAATCTCACCCGTCATTTTTCTCCTACCACCTGTGAACAGAAGTTCAGGACTCTATAGTTTTAATTGTTCAGTACATCATTTAAGCAAAGCTCTATTTGGAAATCTTTATTTACAAAACAGGTGCATTGGGTTTCAATTTCCCCGTTTTATACAGAATTTCTTGCTTTAGAATGAAACTCATTTAAATGTAAGATTACCTCTGGGGTAATTAATTATCACTGAGTTTATGAAATTTTCCATTGTGTACAAGTTTCAGGTGGGGTATATTTTTAATTAGGCAGGAAACTAGTTTACATTAATAAAACATCTGAGTTGCTACATTTTAAAATGTAAATGCAACTTGCAGTAACTGCTAATAAATAATTTATAGATGGGACTTTGTTTATGATGAGCAGCAAATATCAGCATCCACGAAACCAGCCTACAAGAGCCTTAGTGTCCATTTAAGGCAGAGCTGAAGATCTTGACAGTATTCTGGCTCTGTTGCCTCTTACATGGATGCACTGGTGGAGTGCCATTTCTCAACATAATTTTGAATTTACTGATACAATGTCATTTTTTCAAATGCCTATAAGAGCCTGTTACATTTAGATAATTAGCTCTCCTTATGTTAGTTACATAACATTAGGAGTTAAGAATAGTGGCACAAGGTTTAAAGATTTAGCTTTACAGTTGAGCACTTGTCTGTGATGCATGGGGTCTGGGCTCCATCCATAGCACCACAAAATCAATTAATGAATAATTAAAAGCTGGCACAAAGCATGCCAAGTGAGGATATGGGTCTTGGGGGGAGTAGGATTAAAGCTGGTTTGGTCCATCAGACCCCCCCTCATTTTGTTCCTTCTATCTCCTCCTTTCCACATTTCCCTTTGTATATATTTTGTCTTTTTTGGTTGATGAAGTGTATCAGGTTACCAGAAATTTGTTTTGTGTCCGCCATTCTGATGCATACTTCAGTCATTGTGTATCAAATCGTATTCCCCTTTTGATGCATGCTGGAGATGCCACCTCATATTCCCATAGGTCCCCCATCAGCTCCCTCAGTCACTGTGGGTACAGGGTGCCCGGGGGGAGATTCTGCTCAGGTCCCCACAGTGTCCTGTGTTTCTTGCAGGCTGTATGAAAACAAAGGGGAGGCTGACTTCGTGGAATCCTTGCTGCAGCTGTTCCTGTCCATCAATGATATGATGAGCAGCATATCAGAGCTCACGGTCAGGGTCAAGGTAGGTGCCACCATGCTCAAGCAGACTCAAACAGGCTCAGGCAGCTCCTCCCTGGACTGAGAGACCCTGAGTCAGGAGTGAAATCTTGATCTATGCATGGGGAGTTCTCTTCTTCTTCCTCCCTAGGTGGCTAAACCATTGCTTTTTCTCTTTGCTCTGTTCCAGAGAGGTTCTGCATGTCCTTTATATAGAGGGAAGTTCACTAGAGTCAATTTAACAGTTAACTTTTCAGGGCACCTGCCACCTGAGACTCTGGGAGGGATGCTGAGGTGGATGGAGTTTTAGTCAGACCTCAGGCTGACTAAAGGGGGATCATCTCAGGGGATGACTCCATTGTTCCTCTCCTCTTCCTCCTTACCCATTGCTTTTGTATGTGTTTGTGTGTGTATAGATGCATATGTAAAGTGTGTGTGCATGTGTGTGTGTTGAGGCTGGAATTTGACCTTGGTTGTCATTCTTCAAGTATTCTCCACCTTGTTATTTTGTTTTAGATGATGTTTCACTGGCTGACCTGGAATTCATTCACTGTGTGGACCAGTGTGTCATTGAACTCACAGAGACCTACCTGCCTCTGTTTCCCAAGTGTTGTGATTAAAAGCATGCACTATCATGTCCAGCCCACTTTTGTTTTCAAGACAGGTTTTATCACTGTCTTGAAAACAGCTTGATAATTAGAGTATCTTGGTTGACCAGTTAGCTCCAGTGATCTTCCTTTCTGCGCCTGCTCATCTCTGAAATATTAAGTGTACATCACCGTGCCTGGCATATATATGTAAGCTGGCACTAACTTAGCTTTTCATGCCTTGTGTACAAGTGCCTCTAATTCTTGAACCTCCTTGACGACCCCTCCTTTTGTTTTTGTTTATAAAGTGGGTTTTGTGGAGTTGAATTCAGGTCTTTATGCTTGCAAGGCAAGCCTTGAGTGACTGAGCTGTCTGTCCAGCCCCTCTTCACACACTTATGATCACCTCTTCTTGTTCTGTTGTCCTTGGGAGAAAGGCTTGGGCATCCTCTAGGACTTACTGGTATGGAGTCACCCCAGAGTCTGGCTGTAGAGAGGCCCTGGAGAGCAGTCTCTGGTTCCAGCATCCTTGGGCATCTCTGTTATGTGGACTTTTTATTGGCTGATTTAAGACCAAGCAAGCTGTGCAATGTTTGCTGCCTGCAACAATTCCAGCAAGGAACAAAAGCAAACCTTCTAAGTGAGTCCTTGTGGTTTTACTCTTCATACCCAAATTGCTTCTTTTCCTCCTTTGTGTTCTTTTAGTGGAGAATTTCAAATGAGTTCTTTGTCATTATTGTATTAAAAAGTGTTTTGGACAAGTCGGCTTATCTGGCAGGTGTAAAGCTTTGCTGTGCTGTCTGCGATGGGGATGTGTGTGTTCAGAAGTGGTTCCCATCGAAGTGACCAAGGTGACTCTTGCAATGAAGCAGGAGTGACGCTGTGACTTCCTTTCTGCCTCCGAGGTGCTTCCTGGCCAAGCCTTGAGATTGCTCGCCCAACTTTGACATGAATTTTCTTCAAATTGGTGATCTATGAAGAAAGATGTGTCCTACATATATTTAGAATTTTAGGTTGGTTGTTTTGACAGTGCAGTATTGCCCAAGGCTGCCTTAACCTTCCAGGGTTAAAATTAGCTTTCCACCAGTATATTTTACTGAGGAATTCAGTGGCATTTGAGAGAAACAGACACATTGTCCAAGAATAGATAAAAACAGGTCCGGAAGTTTTGAGACCAGAAGTAATTTTAGTTGGCTAAATATATTCTTACATGATTAAGTTTGATTGGGCTTGACTGGTGTCTGCCTGCCTCCCCGAAAGTCAAGTTGTCAGTGGAGGCTGGAAAGCTTTCCCTCCGGTGGGTGATTTATTGTAAGACATGGATGAATTCAGTCATCTTCAGGCTTGCTGTGGACCTTCCATCTGCAAGTTGGGAGAATTTCTTCCTTCTCTGTTAATTTGGTATTGTATGATTTTACAACATTTGCTGTTTCAGCATTGCTGAATTAAGGGTCCTTGGACTTCAGTCCTGGCGCACATACTATTTTTGTTTTGCCATGTTGAAATAGAATCATGCAGTATCTTAGGTTTCTCCTACTGGCACATTTGCTACGATTAAATATTGCTTCCTAAGGGGCAGCCAGTGGTTGCTGCTTTCCTTTGTTGGTGCTGGGCTGCAGGTCATATGCATGTTCTCATGGCACCTATGCCTACAAATGTGTGTATGTGTATGCTGTGAGTATGTGTCTATATGTGTGCATCTGTGTGGGTGTGAGCATTGTGTATGTCTGTATGTGTGAGTGTAGATGAACAAGCATGTTTGTACTGTCTGGGGTGTGTGGATTGTGGTGTATGTTTCTTTATTTCTCTGTGTGCATTCATTTGTAGTGCCTTTGTTGTATATATGAAGCTGAAAATGGTTCATGAAAAATGTCAGCCCTTATCCCTCATGATGCACTCAGGCGTTTTCTATTCTCTTCCAGCCTTCTTTAGTCTATTCTAGACTAATGTTTTTCAGTAGTAAAATTGCTTGCTGGGAGGCTCTGTATTTCAGCAAGGGCTAATGGATCTCAGCTCACATTTGAAGCAGTGCTTTTTACTGTTCTTTGGGGCTCTTTTCCATCTTTCCTGTACAGAATAGTATGAATCTATTATCATAGTTCTCTTTTTCTCCATTGTCTTGTGGAGCTGCAGGCCCTTGCCACTTGGACACTTGGCTGGGACTGGAGGGAAGACTATTGAACTTGAGGCTTCTGCCCTGAGAATGATACAGACATGTGCAAGTCTGTCTCCTTCCTTGGACTACCCTTACAGAGAAGCCCTCTTATATGTCCCCTTTGTCACCCCCTCCTGGTATGATTTCTGTCTGGCCTTTCTAAAAGGAACTGCGTTGGAATGACACCATTCTATAATCACTTGAATTGGAGTTGATGGGTAGGATTTGCTGTTCAACAGACATGATTTTAATGTCCTTAAAATCATCTTCTTTGCCTTGTGTCTTATGTTAAATTCTTCTGCATGGAAAATGTTTATTGTTTCTTATTTATGTACTTCCAAGCTGACATCTTGGGTCTCTAGTGTGTCTCACAAATTTCAGCATCTACAGTTTTATTTTCTCCAGCATAGAAGTCTGAATGTATAAGGGATGATAACAACTAACAGTCAGATATGACAGTTCCCATAAAGGAGGAGGCATGCTTCACAGAGCCGTGACCTACGCGGTGCTTCACGCACTGTGACAGCCTTGTTCTTTCTGCCCTTCCAAGCTCTCTCTGGTTCCTCTCTGGGTTCAAGTTCAGAAGATACAGGAGAGCTGCTGCTGTGGGCTCTTCATTCTACACTTGTGTGTGTTTCCCTCTGCATGTGGAGAGATCCCAGACAGACAGATCTGTATGATGAGTCCCATGTTTATAGAGTGTTCTTCCACAGTGCATGTGGGCCATTGCTTCCAGGAGTCAACAGAGTCAGATGGAGACCTGAGGTGCTCAGATCCCTTAGAAAAAAATGAAATAGCATTCGCAAATGCCCTTTGTCTATCCTCCTTTATAGTCTATCTTTTTATTATTAACTTAATTTTTTAAGAAGAGGAAAGATTTCTTTTGCCTCACTATTTGAGAGTGCTTAGCTTACATCAGATCTCCTCTGGTGGCATAGCTTATGTAATTCAGTGTAAATGCCATGTAAACAGTGGTCCTGAATAGGGAATGATGAGAAAAAAAATCTGTATGTTTTTGGTTCAGACACATTTCCTCACATCTGGTTTTGGTCAGTGGTTGATTAAAACCCATTGACACAGAGCTTATCAGTGACAGACTGAAAACATGTAGCATATATGCTATATATTTCCTTTTACCCATAGATTGTTAGAATTTTAATAATTTCAGCATGAATTTTCAATATAACCAGTACTTTTCTCTCTGTGTCTCTGTCGTGTGTGTGTGTGTGTATGTGTGTGTGTGTGTGTGTGTGTGTGATGAGTGCGCACATGCACTTGTGCAGAGGGTAGAAGTATAGGACCCCTTTGGAGCTAGAGTTACTAGCAGTTGTGTGAGCTCCCTGACTTGAGTGCTGGGGACCGATCTGAGTCCTCTGCAAAATCAGTATGCGTCCTTAACCACTGAATTATCTCTGGAGTCTGACCCACCGGTGGTTTTGCTAGCACATTATTATCACCTGCTGGTTCTACTGTCACTCATTGAATCCACTTCCTCTTTTAAAATGCAGAGGTGATTTCCCCTTTTCATTTTCATGAGCAACTCTTTAGGAGCTTGGCTGGCCATCTCTAGTCCTGGCAGAAGCCTTCTTACATCTGCTCTGCCCTGAGGCCTTCAGTTTCCACATTCCACCTCTCACATTTCTCTTGTAACTGTCCTTTCTACTCCCAGGCCCTGTCTCTCACATGAAACGTGTGCTTTCTGTCTGCCCGACACTGTTAAATGAGATGGTTGTGACTTGGTTTCCTTTGAGTCTTGTCCTGGCCTTGTTTACACTCCATTCTCTGTGGCATCGCGTCAGGAGGGATCCATTTAGTCTTTCAGTGCCTACTTCTGTCACCTTTGTCCCTCTGGCTATTGGCCCTGTTGGGGAAGGAGAAGAGGGCTGTGCTGAGGATGTTAGCCAGTGAGGGACTGGACCATTGCAGACCAACAAGCAGCTTCAGAAGGTCACATTTTGAGCCTCAAAGTTTTGCCCCAAGCACACAACAACCTCTTTCCTTTATTTCCTTTCCTTTGAGGATGGTGGGAGTTGGCTGCGTGGCAGCGAGTAGTGCAGGGCCAAGGCGGACATGGTCATGGACATAGACATGATGTAAGCTTTACTTGGAGGTTTCTCGTATCTCAGGCACAGGATGTAATGTTCCTCATGGGGAATTTCCAGGTCATGTCACTGCATAAGGAATAAGACCTATATAGGAACAGCTGAGTCTGGCAGCCCAGGAGCAGCCAGCCGTGACAGGAATGGCTACACTTGGTTGAGAATCAGCCACAGGCCAGGCCTTCTAGAAAATAGTGCTGACAAGATACCAGAGTCTAGGAGGAGAAAGACCTAGTTAAGACGGAAGTTGTATTAATTTCCTGTGGTCACACAGAGAAACTTCTTCAAATGCAGTGGCTTGAAACAGCATCAGTTCATTCTCTCCTCAGTCTGTGGAGGAAGCTTGGCATGAAAGCACCAGCATGTTGATTGTGTCTGTGTAGTCTGGTCAGAATCTGGTAGTCCTCAGCCATCCTTGGCCATAGACACATCCATCTGGCTCTCGTCTGCATCTTCACATGACGGTTCTATCTGTGTGTACTTCATGTGTCCTTTTTGGTCCTCTCTGGTCCTGTGCAACCAGTGCTCACTTTCTGAAGCCTGACCCCATGCCAACTTAAGTTTATCAGAGAGGACACTGTTTGCAAGTCAGATCACACTCACAAGTACCTTAGACTTGCATGTGTCCTTCTGATGCAATCATTTCAATCCCAGTAGCGGTTAGCTTGAGTGGCTCCACAGACAGTGGAAAAGCACTGGAGAGACTATGGCTTTGGGCTAGGTGCCTGTCGTTAGTCTGACATATTACCTGTGGAGCAGAACCTTCTTGGATTAGTGTGATCACAAGACACCATGTGAACAAATATTCCAGTTCTAGGACCGAGGAGATCTTGGCTCAGCTCTCAGGTGACCTTGATGTCTCTGGACCTTGCCCGCTCTGTAAGTTGGAAGAAGCCAGGCTAATGCTGCATTCCAGTGGCTGTGGGCACTGTATGGGCAGTGCTGAGCTCTGAACTGGTACAGCCTTTCCTGCTGCCTTGTCCTGTGTTGCCTGCTCCTGCCCTCTGCTTCATAGCTTTGATCTGATGTGCATGGAAGGACACTTGCCAGTAGGTCCATAGCACGTGCCAGTGAAGCATCAACAGCAGAAAAGATGGTGATGGAAGCAGACTCTTGTGTCTTTCTGACAAGGAACCTTTGGTTGAGAATTATCCCGAGTTCATTACTGCACTCATTGTTTTGCACATCTTCAGGGCTTTCCATGGTCCAGATGAGATGAGGACGCAGCAGACACAGCAGCCCTGGGCTCTACTTCTTAGTTGATCCTCTTCAGTGGCTCTTACCTTCCTTAGAGGATCACAAAGCATGAGCAAGGTTAATCTGGAGCCTCTGGCCAGGTGTACCTCTTTCTCGGTCCCTGCCTGTGCTGCTGCTGTAACAGTCAGCTTTGCAAATGTGCAATAGTAACAGCAGAGACTCTGCCTTTTCACCCTCTTTAAGCAGGCCTGCCTTTGCATGAGCCTCCTTCCAGCCAGTGTGAGAGAATCATTTCAAGGACAATATCTATCATTTGTGCTTTCTTGCTTTGTTGCAAAATCTCAGCCACCTTTCTTTGCTAGAGTAGACATAATTACAGCCGTAATCACTGTGTGCCAGTTTAGGGCTCATGCCTGAGCTGATGTGTGTTCATTTGCTCATTCCAGTGATTTCTCATCAAATTAAATTTTCTGTTATTGAATGCAAGGACTTTGCTTTTGGAGTCTTAAGCCTACAGTGAGTGATTTCATTAGTACGTAGTGGGAGAAAGTTATCTTTTCCTTTAACTCCTGACTGATTTCTTCTTTGGTCCTTTTTGTGTTAGAGGAAAGTATTTGACTTGGAATTTCAGAATTCTGGGCACTCGGTCCATTGTACACACTCTGCTTTTTAATCAAAGCTCACTGGGAAGTAGATATTTCATTGACCTAGGGGCTTCTGCTCAGGAGCCCATGATTTCCCATTGTTTCTATCGTGGCCTTTAGGACTCACTGGTGTTCCTCCCACACGGAATCCTATTTGTATCTTGTTTTCTGCCAACCATGCTATTTGGCTTTTTGGTTATTTCTCCATTATGGGCAGGTTTCTGTCAGTGTTTCTGAGTAGCAAGCAGCAGACCACACAGCCAAGCTTATGCTTAGCAACCTGCCATTCATTTGTTCTGCTATTTCATAAGTTTATGTGGGGGCTAAAGAAGTGGCTAAGTGGTCAGGAGACTGTGCCAGGCCAGGCCAGGAATAATCCGCTCTAGTCTGTATTTCCAGGAGTACATTTGAGTAAGGAAGACAGGGATAAACCTTCTAACCAGCCAAAAGAGGCAGTTACTAAATGGGAGAGTCTATCCAGATTCACACATGTTCTCACTTTATGACTCGTAGTAAATTATTTTAAGAAAAAGGTAAGGTTTCAAATGATAGGTTGTGCTGGGATGGAAATACTTTGGAGGACTCTGGAAAGTTTAAAGGAAGAATGAAAAGAAAGTGTGGGGTTGGACATTTGAGGTGGAGATAGGCAGCTGACTCAGAAGCATCAGTCACCTTCACAAGTGAGACATTTATCTGCCTATCTGGTATGTTCCTGGTGTGTTCCTGGTGCACTTGTGATGCTGAGGCAGGAAATTTGCAGGTTTGAGGACAGACTGGGGAACACAGCAAGATTTTTTTCAAAACAGAAGACCCCAGAAAGTTGTTCAGGGTTTGATTGTTTCCTAGTTATGTATGAGGCTCCTCTTTAGTGTCCCCCAATACCAGAAAGAAACAAAACAAAAAGTAAATAAACAACAAATAAATTCACTAAACAAAAAAATGGAACAAAGAAGATCAAGTCAGAGCTATGTTCAAGCAAATAAACAAACAGATAATTCGGTGGTTGTAACTGACTTAAATCAGTAATGAGGAATGAGATTCCTGGAGTCATGGAGGACGAGGTTGGCATTTGTGTTCTACTCTGGACAGGTCACTACTGGCTTTTCCAAGGGCTGTCTTAGTGTTGCCTGCAGAGGAGAGTCCAGAGGCTGAAAGAGGAATCAGGGGTGAAATAAAACACTGCTCCTCACTTCAGTCCTGATGACATTTGGAGATGGTGATGTTTGTCTTGTCCACTGTAGGCACTTAGCTGTAATGCTGGTCCATGCCTAGGAACTACCCTCATCACAATTACCAGACACATCTCATAGATGTTACATATGTTCTTCAGATTGGTGTTGCCTAGGTAATGCTCTGTGAACCACAGGACTGTTGATGGAGTTTCAGAAAGAGATTAAGTTTCTTAGCTTGATGTGTAGGCCATAGTGGATCTGTGATGGAAGGTGGGAAGAGATAAAGGGTTCAGTGTCATGTCCTTTTCCAACCATGGGTACAGTTAAAGATGCAGTTGAGACTGCAGAACTTCTGGACATTGGATGGTTGATCCCTGAGTCTTTGCTTATGAGCCACAGGGTTTCCAAGGCTCTGTGATGAGCATCTTGTACTTGCTCAGAGCAGCATGCTGGTCTGTGCACACATCTGCTTCTGTCTTGCATGCTGTTTTTATATTGACTTACTTGCCACTTTTTAATATACAGTACAGTCTTTTGTACTGTTCATGGTTATGCATATGTTATTGCAGTGCTGGTGGAGACAAGAAGAGGGCAGTGGATCCTGGGAGCTGGTGTTTCTGATCCTTCCCACCTGGGTATTGACAGCCATAGCTGGGTCTTCTGCAAGAGCCACGTTTCTCTTAACTACTGAACTCTCTTCCAGTTTCAACACAGGACTCTCTTAAGCACTAGTTTCTTATTTTTTGTTTTGTAAACATTTTGGTTAACATCTCTGCTCCTTGTCTGATAGTGTTTATTGTTGGTGGCTGGCTGTCAGAGTTCCTACTGTAATATTGCTGATTATCATTGGATGTCTGGTTATATAATAAGCTGGGGAAGTACCAGATTTCGACTCCCATATGGTTTAGGAGAATTTACCTCCATTTTTTTTTTCCCTTGATGGAGTGTGCAGTTTGAAATAATCCTAATCCTTTCTATTTGTGCATCTTCTCAGTGGCCCACGCCTTCTGATGTGTGTTATCTCTCAGATTCTTCAGTACTACCATAGCGACTGTGCAAAACAGAACAAGGTCTAAAGTGAGGGAAGAGAAAAGTAATTGTGTGGGGTATGTGTGTTGTAAGAGCAGGATCATAGATGGAAATGTTCTAGCCTCACAGCCACTGGCTCTTGTCTGGGACCTTGAAATGCATGGTTCTCTTGGGATGCTAGATCACAGGGATATGGGATACACAGGTCACAGGGATGCATAAGTCTCTTGGGATGCTAGATCACAGGGAGACGAGATGCACAGGTTACAGAGCTGCACAGGTCTCTTGGAATGCTTGATCACAGGGAGATGAGATGTACAGGTTACAGGGATACATAGGTCTCTTGGGATGTTAGCTCACAGGGGTATGAGATGCACAGGTCTCTTGGGATGCTTGATCACAGGGAGATGGGATGCACAGGTCACAGGGCTGCACAGGTCTCTTGGAATGCTTGATCACAGGGAGACGATATGATGGATACAGACCTAACTAGCAGACCTGAAGTTTCCAGTCCTAGGAGAGCTGATGTGTCTGTCACTCAGAGAAGCACATTCAACAATGCAGTCCTTGTAGGTACTGATCAGTTCTATTTGTATCTTATGCTTCTAGCATATGGAGGCATATTTTTAATTACACATTGTACATATCTTAAATAAGATTTAAATAAAAGAAAAATAACGTCACTGTGTATGGGTCAAATGCCAATTGTAGATTCAGTGCAGTTCTAATCATTATTTTAGAGTTACAGTGTCATTTTTGACAGTGTGCTTTTGAAATTTATATGAGAAAGAAAAAAAAACCCAGAATACCTGATAGAATGTTCTGGAAGGTGAAAAACTCTGGAGGACTGGCTTTATTCAACTCTGTGTCACTGTAAAGCTGCTGTAATCTCATTGCACAGATTCACTTCAGAAAGCTGGACATGTATTGCTTCAGCTAGCTGGGATCCTGGGGCCTTAGGCCAGAGTATATCTGTGGTTGAAAGTTACACTGCTAGCTGGTGCAGTGGTTGCCTTTCTCCTGGAGTGAGAAGTGGCCACCGGTGGGCAGAAGGTTCCATTCTTCATACTATTTAATGATCCTGTTGGCCATATAACGACGTTCTCTTTAAGAAAATGTCAGTCTTTTTAAAGAACTTCTTTTTGGACTGGGGAGGTGGTGGCTCAGGATGTAAAGTTCTTGACGTACTAGCCTGAGGACCTGACTTTGCTCCCATGTGAAAAAGCTGATGTATAGTTGTGCACAGCTGTCATGGTAGTGCAGAGACCCAGAAGGGTCCCTGGGCATCACTGGCCAGGTAGCCTTGCCTACTTGAACTTGAAGGCAATTGAAGATGAGAGACCTTGTCTCAAAAGAAAGAAAGAAAGAAGAAGAAGAAAAAGAAGAAGAAGAAGATGATGATGATTAAGCTCCACATACCCATATACAAGTGCATATACAAACTTGTATGCACTTACACCCCTAGAACATCTTTCTGTAAGTGCTGTGGGGGTGATGGTAGGGTATGTCATTTTGGGAAGAAAGAGGCCTTGAGGCAGAAACAGAAATGGGGACATAATAGAGCAACGTGGAAGACGACTTGGGGACAGGCAGGTGCAGCTGAAGCTATTGTAATCCTGTGCTTTGGGAGATGGGTTCTATACCTGTTCTGACCTGACTGCTGGACTAGTGCAAAGAGTTGTTAAAGCCTTCACTGAGGCCTGGTGCTCACCCAGAGTGCCAATTAGTCTATGCTCAGGACCAAGGGGAGTGGGATCCTCAAACCTTCCCAGGAAGAGTTAGTTGTATTGTGGTGGAATAGTGTAAGGAAGTGAGGGAAAGATACATTGATAGCTAGTTTCAAATGATCATTGGCTGTGTTGGAGTGTGTGTTTATAAAACATTAAGATGCCTTGCAGTGTGATGATTGAGTAGGCCATCTTAGCATGTTTGTGGGTTTCTGCAGTGTTCAACGAGTTATATTGGTAAGTCAGGAAGTGAGAAATCATGTCCTGAAGGCTTTAGGTATGTATTCAGGATACAGGGTCCCAGGTGGGAGCACCAGATCCCATTTTCCTGTTCTTCAATGTGTTGTTTCTTCCCATGAGATCACCCCAATCCGATTTTAAATTATTATGCCGCTTTATGTAGAATTCTGAGCCACTCAACATTGTTCTTCTGATGAGAAGATCAGCAGTGTAGATCTGTGAACTCGATACCACACCTTAATAATTCAAACAGAGTTATTTTTTTCCTTGGGAAATCCTGGACACAGTATGGTGCATTGGATTAGCAAAGAGCAGATCCAGAAGGGTGAGGCTGTAAAAGAAAAGTGTATCATTAAAACAAAACAGACTTTCTTACCTGTGCACCCTTTTAATTTAGACATGCATTGTTAAGAGACTATCTACCCTTGTGTGTGTGTGTGTGTGTGTGTGTGTGTGTGTGTGTGTGTGAGTCTGTGTCTCTGTGTGTATAGGAGTGTTCATGTGGAGATCAAAAATCAGGCAGCATCCCTGTGTGTCATTCCTCAGATACCATCCACTTTTATTTTGATACAGGTTTCTCCATAGGCTGGGATTTATCAGGTAGGTTAGACTGGCTGGGCAGTGATCCCCAGGGATGCACCTTTCCCTAGGGCCCCAGTGCTGATATTACAAGAGTGGGACACTCAGCCTTTTTTTTTTTTTTTTTTTTTAAATGGGATAAAAATTGGGTCCATCAACATAAAACTGACTGAACTATCTTCAAGCTGTACATTATCTTTTTAAAAAGCCTTTTCTATCTATAGAAATGATTAAGGAAGGACATTCCTTATCATTTGATTAGGTAAAACAACAGTATAATCAACTTTTGTAAGGGAAATTTTTATAGAATTCTGAGAAATACTCCTTTTGCCATAAAACATTTCCATGGTTACCACTGAAAATCAAAAGCTGAGGTACTGTGTTAGTCAGTTTTCCATCACTGTAGCATTTACCTTAGGTTTATGTTGGCTCATGACTTCAGAGTCTCCCAGCTAAAATGGGTTGGCCCTGTTGCTTTGGACCTGTGGCTATACTTGCTTTGTGCCATGTCACATGAATCTGTAGTGACTCAGTGCCTCACCACGGACAGGGTCCCAGGGTGCCTTGAAGTCTTTTATTAGTTTATACACTTCAAGACCCCCTTACCTGCTTCTTGCAGCTCACTAGGGAACAAGCTTTTAACCACCTGGACCCTTGGGGCACATTTACAATCCAAAGCATAGTTTATCTGGGAACGTCAGTAAGCACAGGTTTCTTTTATTGCTTTTCTTTTAAATAATTCATTTCATGTTAAAGTGGAGAGAAATGACATTTCAGTTTCTCCTTCCTGAGACCCGCCCTCATGTGATACTTTCTAGGTTGGCTGGGATTCTTCCTTGATGAACCTCATAGCCAGCTCCTTGGCAGGTCTCTGCTAGTTTTCATGGCTTCCCTTGATCCTCTTGTTTCCCGTTTCCATCTTTGCAATGTCTAGTACTTGGGACACAGGATCAAATCCACACTTCCACTTCTCTGATTACCTTACTAAGATTTCTCTCTTGGATTTTTCCAGTCTGTGAGTGTCCAGCACTTCCCTTACATACCATAGCTCTAGGTGTCCTATAGACAGCAGATTCTCTGGGTAAATGTGGGTTGGGGATGGGTAGGCTTCGTACATCAATGTCATCAGTTAGTGTATTATGGACTCTCGACCCCAACACAGATGACAGGAGGACTATTTTCAGGTGAGAATTTTCTGCCTTGATTGCTTCTTGAAGACAGTTGAATAATCAAGTGCTATCAAATACACAAGCTGATGTATGAGTCAGAGGTCACTGCCAGCCTCTTGGGTAGGATCATTTATGAATGAAGCTTTGATGAGCCCAGTGCAGACACATGGCCCTTGCTCTTCTCTGCTTCCCTACACTGTGTTTGGGAACTTCGCTATATGAATAGGTAATATCTTGTTTTTACCACAGAGAAAGTCCAAAGTTGGGTGAAGTTTGCATCTAATGAATTGCTGATGAATGGAGAAATATGTGAACAGCAAGTGTTGTTGAAAACAACCAACCAAACTGCTTAGCAAAGATACATTGAGAAAGCACAAAGAAGTAGAAATCTGGGCTGATGGTATGGAACTTGAGGGAACCTTGGTATTCAGGCTGAAGGCAGATTCTCTCTTAAAGGATGTGTGAGCTGCATAACAGCATTCTAGTTTCTGCCTCTATACTTAGCCCCTCCAGGGTCTTTCTCCCACTTCCCTCTGAAGCATTTATCTTATTCATTTTTTATCGATGAAAACTCGGGAATCAGATATAGGGGTAAGAATCTGAATGATCAGAAAAATGGTGGGGAATTCACAAATCACCTTCTCTCTCTTACTCCTCAATCCCCAAAGGGCCAGGACCCTCTCTAAGCCCTGCCTTACTACTTCTTATGCCTCTCTATCTGCCCTTGGTCATCCAAAATGTCTATGGTTACTTTTGGTCAGCTAGTAGCTAGTTCTGTCCTGTGATTCAAAGCAAACTGTTGGCAGTCTTGGGAGTGTCAGAATGCAATCAGATTATCACACAACAGCCCTCCTCTCTTCTTCTACTCCATGGTTGATCAGCCTGAAGAGCCTGTTTTGTTATACCAACACTCATTTCCACACCTCATCGATGCCCACTGCTAAAGAGTCAGCCTCCTCACCTTACCCCAGGGCTTTCCTTTTTTTTCTCTTCATGGTGATATCTCCTTTATATGTTCCTTTTTGGAAACAGGATGTATAAATGCCTCCAGAGCTTCCCTTTTACTCTTGTGCCTGGTCAGAGCTACATTTCAGTCTACAGCCCTCCATGGGTAGATGCAGGTAGGGGCTGGACCAGCCTGTGTGAGTAGGGCTATAGTCTTAGTGAAATAGCCATTAGGATGGTTCTTAAATGGAAAAGTCACTAGACTGGAGAGATGACTCAGCAGTTGAGAGTACTTACTGCTTTTGCAGAAAACCCAGGGTTGGTTCCTAGCACCTATGTGTTGGCTCACAACTGTGTATAACTCTAGTTCCGGGGGAGCTGATACCCTCTTCTGGCCTCTGAGGGCACTAAGCACACATTTGTCATGCAGACATATATGCAGGCACACATATACATCAACTAAAACCATAAATAGAGATTTAGGAGAAGAAAGGAAGCCATAGTGACTTCTCTGTCTGCATGTTTGACTGACTTGATATTCATTCCTAAAGTAAGCCTTCAATTCTGTTTCTGACATTGCCCTCTTCCTGGCTGCTTGTGTAATGGCTAGCATTTTAATGTATGCCTACTCTTAGCACGTGGGCAGACATAATGTGCACTGGATTACTTCCCTTTGTACTATATTAAGTGCTCATTTTGTGCCAACTTTGTCCTTTTATTGGCCAGAGGCCGTAAGTAACAGACAATGAAAGATATACTGCTCTGACTTTAGAAGGGGAAGCCAGGCATTTGACCCCCAGGGCAGGTAACAGGTGAGGTGGTATATCATTGCGTTATTAGCTGTCAGGATGAGAGACTGCAGGGCAGACAGGGGCCCAGAGTGCAAATGGGCCTGACACCCCCCATCAAGTGCTTGGTTACAGCTCATGGGATTGGCTTTGAGCTTTGAGGCTGAGAATTGAGATGGCCTACTATTTCAAGGTAGAATTGAGCAGGAGAATAGAGGAGGAAAGAGAAGGAAAGGTAAAGGGATGGTGTGGATGCCTTGTTGTAGGGTCCAGGGATTCTGGCTGCATTGAAATATAGAGCTGGAGATGATGCCTGGAATATGAGGCTGAAGATAATGCATGTTGAAGTGCACCTGGGGTCTCATACTGGGGTTTAGTGCTTAGAAGGAGATGAGATGCACTCTGATGGTAGTATGTAAGAGCCCAGCTAACATACTGAAAATTGACATATAAGTTTATTTTTTAATTACACTTTAAGAAAAGGTTAAGATTTCCCAGAGAGGACATAGGGGGATGGGAATGGGGGGTCTCTCAGCATGAAAATTATATGAGTTCTTGAAAATTTTATCTTATTGACTTTATTATTAGTTCTTTTATTTTTACCATGGGATAACTTTCTTCATTTTATATATTTAAATAAAGTATGTCTTTAATTGAAAAAGCATTTTTCTGGAACCTTGCCTATCCCCTTCAGAGTTTTGTGCCTTTCACTGGGAACCTCTTTGTAGGTAGGGTGCATAGCCTCTCGTTTCCCTCTGGATAGTGACACTCCATTTTGGGAGCTGCTTTGGGGGGTTATTTTCTCTACCAGGTAAAAAGCAGATAAAGCTACCATGGCCTCCTGTGTATGTCAAATGCATTAGAAGAAAATGTAGACATTTTCCCATGTGTTGGTTATCTTGGATGGAGGACACAGCACGTGCAGATGTCACATCATGCCATCAGGCTCAAGACATTACAGCTGCCCTTCAGTTCCTATACACAGAGCTCCTGAGCTGGGCCTTGGTTCTTCCTGAGCCCACACCGGGCTCTTCCCGAGCCCACACCGGGTCCTTCCCTCTTGCTGGCTCTTCCCTGTTGTTGGTTCTCTGGTAGGCTGCAATAAGCATTGGTGGAAGGGATGTCGGGCATTCCCCCCCACACCAGGACATCATCCATAAAGTGAGGGAAGCTATATTTGAGGACTATGAGGAATTAGACAGTAATGAGGTTTCAGGTTTGTGTTTGAGATACTGTGTTCACTGCTTTCTATAGGCTGGTGTTTGCATGAGATCCCATTTCAGCCTTTTGCTGGCAGTTTTTCGTTACTTAAGGGCAATATATTGTGAGTGGTACTTAACTGCTTTTAGATTCCACAATCCGACTACCTGCCCTTTAATTTTTAATGCATGCAATTCTTTGGAAGTAATCCCTCAGTCAAAGGCAAGCAAACACACAAACAGATGGATCTTTAATTGAAGTGTCATTTATAGGTACTAAACACATAGCCCTGAAGAGAAGAGCGCAATCGGATTTCAGAAATGCTTATGCCATGAGTCCGCACCTTACCTGAGTGAGGGACATGTCTATTACTGGCAGCCATGTGTCTGCCCTGGCCGCTGCTGGTTAAGTGGTACTCATTTCTTTATATTCTCCTAGAACTGGAGCCCCTGAGTTACATCTACATCAGCAGTTCTGCTACCTGTGGCTTAAGCTTTATAGATTACTGAATTTTCTTGTTTCTGTCCATAAAACACCAGAAAATGTTTAAACTGTTTCCCCAGGTTCCAACTGCTGTACTTAATCCTTATGACTCTCTAGGAACAAAGTGTAGTGAATGGTTGTAAGCTGTCATATAGTACTGGGAACTGAACTTGGGCCCTTGGCAAGAGCATTCCTAATTATTGCTTTATCTTTTTAGCCCCATACAGTTAGTTAGTCAGTCAGTCAGTCATCCTGTCTGTCTATCTGTCTGCCTGCCTGCCCAGTCCCCGGCCCACCCGCTTCCCATCCCTCCCTCTCTCCTTCCCTCCTTCCTTCCTATCTCCTCCCCCCCGCCTCTTACACACACACACACACACACACACACACACACACACACACACACACACCTGTGGAGCCTGTAATCAGAAATTGCTCCTTGGAAGTGTTATTCCTTTGTATTTTTAAAGGGATGGTAGTGCCCAAATTAGCATTCAAGGTTGTGTAATATCTTCTCTTTGCTCAGTTTTTTAAAGCCATGTTAAGTTCAGTAGAGCAGTCTCATTTACACTCCACTTATTCATAATTTGGGATAATTAATGTAGTGGTTGGGCTGCCATTCACCACTTCCAGCTTCAGAAAGCAGGGCTCTGCCAGTCAAATGCTTATCATAAGCAGATTAAGTTACTCTTGGCATGCTTACACCTCCTAAGGGGGAGAGATCTGTACACACTCTGCAGGGGATATGAGTCCTTCTTGACTCTTACTTCACCAGATGGCCAATAAGGCTTTTAGAAATGATGAGCTCAGGTCCCTTTGGAGCTCAGAAAGGCTGAGATCTTGCCAATAGCATGCCAAGCTGGGTGTTTGTTTCCTTTCAAAGCCTGAATGCAATAGCATCTTCTTGCAAATCCATTGCTTTTCAGACATTTCACCAATGTCTTCCCCGACCCTAGTGGGCCCTAGGGTCTGACTAATGTGGGCTTTTGGGTTCCTATAGCTATTTAATAGCCAGTGTTCCTGAGGGGTCTTCCCTGAGCTGCTTTACCTGGAGCTGTTGGGGTTGGGAAGGGGTCCCTATTTAAGGGACATTTCTGTCACTTCAAACTCAGGGTGTAACTCATAGCTTGATCATGCTCTGAGGTCAGAGGAAACCCTGCATGTGAGCTTCAGTTTCTGTGTTGCAGCTTACCCTGAGTCTGAATAATGTGAGGCTGTTCAAAATCAGTGTCATTTATTCCATGCTTGAGTTTGGACTTTCCTTTTCAATAATTTAGTATTTAAAAAATGACACCTTTGGTCTTTTGTTCTTTACCAAGGAAGGGTCCAGGGAACCAGCCCACAATTTGCCTCTCTGCTCTCTGCTCTTCCAGTGTGTGCTCATTAGCTTGCGATTGTTTTTCTAACCTCCTCCCAGCCTGGTGTGATCTCACAGGCCACATTTTGTGACCCTTCAAGGTACTTAAATGAGGTCTGGCTTTCTCTATGAATTAAATATGTCATGTGGATTTGAAATGTCCCCAAACTTACAGTGCTATATTTTGGTAAAATAAATGTTATTTTCAGAGAGTTTCAATCCTATTAATAAAAGCCCATGTCTCTTTTTATTAGGATAGGAAATGATTTTATCAGGCAAACAATGGTTAGTCTGCTCCCCTTTTGGTAGAAGCACTGCTGCTGGCAGTTTGATTGTCTGTCTGTCTGTCTGTCTGTCTGTCTGTCTGTCTGATCTATAAGCCTCATGCATGTGTGCTTCCTTTTGGGCTTGAGACTTGTTGCTGCAGGAATATATATGCTTGCTGCTCTCATGGTCCTTAGGCCCGAGAAAATGATGTGTTGCTTTATGACACCCGACCCAGAGGATCAGCATGCTGCTTATGTCTTCCTTGTCCCTTTCTATCTCTTCCTCACATAGCCTCTGGTACTATAAACCAGAAATAGCCAAGATGGAGTATGGGATGGGGAGCATCTGTGTCCTGGGCCAGAATCCCAGGAAATCTCTGTGTTCTCCTGTCCTGCCTAGGATAGCCTCTTATGAACTCCTTTTAAAACCCCCTTAGTGGGAAGATAATCTACATTTTAAAACAGCAGCAATGTTGTTGGCAGCATTGGAAGCACCTTGGAAGTGTAGGTACACTGCACAGTCTTCACCATTCTGATGAAGCCTCTGTGATGCTTCCTCCCAGAAAGAGGAGCAGGACCTTCACCCTGCTTACACCCTGCCAGCAGTAAAGGATGGTTTGAGAGAGTGGGATCTATGCTTTGGGCAGGAAGAGGCTTCCGTGGGAGGAGTAACAGATTGTCTGACAAGAGTGGAAGCAGCTAGAACCTTCCTTTGGCCTCTGTTCCCCATCCACCTCCCTCTTGGATCTGCTCCTGCTAGTCCTTTCCCCCTCACTCATCCTGTGCTCATGTCTCCGCAAGGGCCTGGCTGAGCCTTTGCACCCACAGATGATCTGCCCTTGAACTCCTCCCCCTCCCAGTTGACCTGCTTACAAGTGAGCCAGTCAGCTTTTCCTAGCCAGCACAGCATTCCCCAGTTTCTTCCTATTGGTCCTAGCAGGCCTCCCTTTATCCCCCCTTCCCAGAGTCCTTTCAATAAGCCATACAGAGCAGATGTGTTGGGGCTATCATTTGACTGTCACTTTGTGATATGTCAGTGCTCCTGGCCATTGAGCACTTGGGATGGTGATGGAAATGTATCACACGTCACGGACATATAAACAAGGGGTCAGAAAATGACTCTGGAATTGTACTTACCATGGTATCCATGAAATGTTAAATGTGATATGTCACATTCCAGGTCACTTCCCAGCTGGCTCATTGCATGCTTTATCTTGGGAGCCTTGGTGATAGTTATACTGGAGTTGTTAGCACTAACAAGCTAGACTCAGCCAGGTATAGTCAGTGGGCTAATTAAAGGGATAGATCGTAGCAAAAAGCAGAAAAAGGAGATTTATTCAATGTAGCCAAATTGGGAGGAGGAACAAAGAGACCCAGCACAACTTTGGGGTCCTGACAATGCAGTTTAAGTTTAAATAGACCTTGAGAGGTATGCATATCTAAGCAGTCCTGGTCAAGGTGTAGTCCTGCCCATTTCATGGTCTCTGCTGTCAGGTGGTCTGGCAAATTGTCAGAATTGTGTGAAATTGCTTTTTTGGAGACAAGTTACCCCTCTGATTGGCACCAGGCTTCACTCATTTCTTTTACCCCTCATGAAATTTCTGGGGAAATTCCAGCCCCTCAGGTTTATTATTTCAGTAGTCTGACAGCTAAAGGGAGGGGCACAAATGTCTCCTTAGACTATCTGCATCCCTGCCAGGACAGTCACAGTACACTCTGAGCTGGGTCCTCAGCTCATTCTGCTCCCTATATTGTTTGCCCCCGACCTGCTTGCTTTGATCTGAAAAACCCTTTGGGCTATTAGAATATGAGTTAATCATATAAGAAACTCACTAACTCAACTTCATAGTGGGGATGTACGCTTCCTGTTGATAGATAGAAAACAGAGTGCAATAATTTGAATTCCGTATAATGGATATGATTAGAAATGATTTCCCTATTTACTCATATAAAAGGCTAAATGGAACATGATTAGTGAGTTCTGTTTAATGTTTTTTTCCTAAGGTGATTTCTTAATCTTCCAAGTAAATTCGTATGATAGAGAGAAGAGAAAGAAAAACCCATTAAAAGTTACTTTAAACCTTTAAGAAGCTGTTTAAGGCTTTAGAAATGAGTAATTTTTCTGTCCCTTTAGTATATTTATGGCTCTGGAGAGAAAACTGATCATAGCCAAGAGCTATGCTGCTTGTGTTAACCCAGGGTTAGCATCTCCAGGCGTGGCTCTGACCACAACATTGTGCCACTGACACTGATCATGAATACAGTGGCGAGCTTTTACGTTGGAAATATCTGTAATTTTCCATCTTTGACTATATTACTCCTGAAAATTAGTATTCATAATTAATGTGTTTAAATCCTTCCAGATCCCATTATTTAATATTGTTCAGTAATTTGATGATTAAATAATGCTACTTAAAAAAATCCTTTATCCTCAAATCCTTCACCAATAATCTGTTTTCCATAATTGTGGGTATCCCATGACTTACATTTAATTAATCTATTGTTGGTGAGCAGTTGCTACACATTTCAATTAAGAAGATAATATATAAAGCCACAGTGAAATACATGTGTATTCTTCCCTGGGCTTGGGTTCACAAGGCCTCCAGACATCACATTTTAATTATCTTTGGCCGTAGTTTGGCTAAGTAATGATATTTGGTCCAAAGAGCGTTTGCTACACCAAACCAGAATGAAGTCTGGCTGAATAATGGAAGCGCTTTCCCCTAGATGAGTGGAACCATGCTGGAGCCTTCCTCAAGGTGTCAGGATACTGCCTTGGTAGCCTACATGGAAAAGATCCCCAGTAGGTAGGTAATGCCTCCATTCCTGTCATCTGTTGTTTTCGCTGTCTGATGCCAGTGAAAACAAGATGAGAAGTGACAGAACCCTAAGGTGCCATTCCTTCCCTTGAGGTTAAGTGAGAAACTATGTGTTTGGGGACTTGGTCGGGGACATTCTCTCTCCTGATGTTCCCACTGTTGGACCAGAGTCACAGAGTCCCGGAAAGGTGAGGAAAGGGTGGGAGTTTGGATGAAGGATCGGGTCTCCACTCTGAAAGTGGCTGATCTGAAAGAGCCTTCAACTCCACAGACTTGGACAGGTAGAAGGGAATGGTACTGGATTCTGGCAGCTGCTGAGTGTTTTAAGACCACCTTAGACTGGTCTGTGATGGAAGAGGAGAGCTTGTTTATCAGTTGCTGGCTGGTTTCGGTACAATAATCTGCCCTCTGCCTTTTGA
>PVIH01005527.1:0-47653 GCA_004025045.1 Sigmodon hispidus
ACAGCCACACAGCCAACCAGACACACAGCCAACCAGACACACAGCAACACAGCCAGACATGAAATAAGAAGGAAAGAAAAGATATACAGAAATAGAAAAAGGTAAAAATCCCAGAAACAGAAATTAGATGGGATAATTTGAATTAAGAAAAAGCTAACTAGAGACAAGCCAAGCTAAGAAGGGGCATTTATAAATAAGTCTTTGTGTATTTATTTGGAGCTGTGTAGTGAGCCCCAAAAGAGCCAAAATAGAGAACAAACAAACAAACACACACAACTACAATTTACTGAACATGAACTATATGTGAGGCAGGCTCCTGGATGCCTAGTATCTAGAAGTGAATAAAACAAATACAGATTATATGATTCTTGAAGCCAGGGAAAATGAATAATAAACAATGTCCATATGTAGACTATAAAATATATTAAGCGATGATAAGTATCACCTGGGAGAGCTATGATGCAATTGAACAGACACACAGTAGAAGTGATGTAGTTAGCTCGAGGTCCCCAATGCTGGAAAACTAAAAAATAAAATAAAAGTATTGCAAAGGACGGGAGATGAATGAGTGGGCCTTTGTGACTGCATTACTAAAAGGACAGGAAGAGAGAGCAAAGAGGTGACTCTCTAGATCAGCAAAGCCCTGGATGGCATTATAAGGATTTTGTCTTTGATGGCAAAGAGGGAGTCATCAGAGGTTTTGAAGCAAAGATCAGATTCAAGTTTTAATAGGATCACCCTCTCTGCTACGAAGAAAATACACTGTGAAAAAGGCCAGCAAAAGAGATAGATTCTGAGTGTAGACAGATACTTTCCTCCTGGATAGATTTTGAAAGTAGAGCCAACCAGATTGCTGATAGGCTAGATGTGGAATATGAGAATAAGAGTCAAATTCAGGCTAAGCCTGCAATTGAGAGGAAGGGATGCTTCAGCTGAGAAGGGAAGGCTCCACCGGGTGGGTCACTTAGAATCCATTTGATCCAGGTAACTCTATCTGTGGTTCTCATGCTGGTGTGCTCATGACGGTCATAAGGGGCACCCTGGCCAGGTACCCCAGGGATTCTGCTTAATAGGCAATAGATCTGGGTTGAGATTCAGTAATAGATATTTAATGTACACATTAAACAGTGAACCACTGAATTGTTTAAAAACACAAGCAAAACTGATGAAAGTCAGTGTGCTTAAAATTCTGGACTTCATAATGAAACAATTTATAGACAATTCTCCCGATTTCTATGATGAACTATATATACTGTGGGTCCTCCTTTGCATATATATGAATTGTTTAGCTTATTACCAATTAAGGCCAAAGCAATTAAAAAAAAAAAAAACCCACACAGAATGAAGCTGTGAGGTTGACTTTCAGTCTCCTCCAGTAGGAAATTAATAACACTGTTTACAGAAGAGTAATTTGATGAGTAAATTAAGGTTGTCCCCAGAGATCGGAGTATGGTGGTGTACACACACCTGTAATGCTGGCACATTGGGAAGCAGAAACAAGAGGACCATTGCACTTCGGAGAAGCTAGCCTTGTCTACACAGCAAATTCCAGGTTAGCCAGTAGTTCACAGTGAGACCCTATCTAAAAACAAAACAAAAACACCAAAACAATAACAGAAAGATAATCATCTCCAAGGACATTTTTTAGCAGTACTTAAAAGGGTCCTAATGATCTGTCTGGGGCTCATTCTGATCCCACTTTCCAGATTGGAAAACTGAGACTCAAAGAAGCCAATCACATTCTTTCTTACACTCAACTAGAAAGTCAGTGATGGGACTATTAGGCTGCAGAGCTGCACATCGAAGGCCAGCCAGCAACGCTGGTTCCCAGGGCTGTCAGCACTGGCTTGTCACAATTGGTTCCACTAAGGGTTGGAATCCCTCGGTGAAAAGGAGAGGTTGCATAATGAAGCCATATTCAATGGGGACTCGCTATTCAGTGTGCCTCCCGACTGGATCGCTCTTTCATCCCCGATCATTTTCTCCAGCTATTTATTTCTGTGCGGTGGTGGAAACATTGACGACAAAATGGCACCTTCTTACCCGGCTGCCTGTGCATCTGACTCACACCTGCTGACAGGACCAAGCCTGTCAGCGGCGTGGTTCCCCGGGGAGCTGGAGGTGGGTATTAACTTACCCTCCCCATCAATCGTCATGTTGCCGAGTTCTGGTTTAAAAAAAAAAGAAAGAAAGAAAAGAGAAAGAAACAAAAACAACTGGGCAAACCTTTATTACTCAGTGGGTCACCGCAGGCAGAGAGCAGCTCAATTTTCTGGTCTCACGTGGGAGCTCCAGGCTGGCGATTGAAAGGCCAGCTTTTTGACTTGTAAAACAGCAGCTAAATTGGCCACAGAGACGCTTCTGCACAGGAACAGGGCGCTCCCCTCTCCGTATCCAACCTTTATGCTGCAAATATTCTGCAGGTGGAGCATCTGTCGGAGGACATTTATTTGGGGAAAGCATTTAGGGTGCCTGTCCTTTTGAAATCAAGCATTTGTTTGACCTCTCGACAACAACAATAATGTTCACACCCACAGAGTGAAGAGGACAAATTGAGGGAAGCAATGTCCCTTTCTCATTTCCAGAAGGCTGTGACTGTGACTTGTACTTTGTTTTTCTCATTAATGACAATAGATAGGCTAGCACTCAGATTTTAATTTCTCTCTGCCCCAGACTCTTTAGACCACAACTCTTTGCAAGGCTGGAGATGTCCCATGAGTAAGGATCCTGTTGTTATTACAAAGAGCAAAGGTGTCTAGTTATTTGTGGATTAAGTCCCTGACCTTATCTTCCTTAGCCTTGCCCAATGTCACCCTCACACACACCATCTGCCTATGGGATCTACTCGGATTTAGCTGGCCTAAGGAAACAACTTAGGGCACAGACATGGGTTATTTTTTTAATGTTGCTGTTTTGAAATACATCGTCTTTGCTTGCACACTCATTAAATGGCTAGTGGTGGGTGTGTTTTCGCCTCTCTCCTGAGGTTGTTTTGGGATATTGGGAATGGGGGAACAAAGAAGAACAAATTGCTCTGATTAATAATGTATTTATAGTTCGGTCTGTCGGGTGATTTCCCAGGATGCCAGCATTTCTTTATGAGGACAGAAATACTGTATCTGTGACCGTCTAGCTCTACAATAGGCAGGAGCCGCAGGAGAATGTGTGGTAATAGAGTGGGCTGCCCTTTTATTCATATGTATATTTATATATTTGCCAGGTTGGTGATATAAATACATCCAGCTTTTCCTCCTGCTCTGAAGCTTCTCTCAAGTCACCCCAGGTCCCCCTAGACTGTGTCCTTGGAAACATATCTATCTTTGTTAAGCAACTTTATTCCCCTCCCCCCCACCCCCAGCCAAACCTAGGGAGCACCTGGAGGCATGTTTTCATTATGAGAAATTTAACTTTTAAATTACACAGTCTGTTGAAGCTTGAGCTTAGGTCTGGTTTCCACAATTCTGGAAATAGAAAGCACCATCAGAACCCCTCCCTTGCTGGGCAAGGCCTGGGAGATGACAGGTATTTTTGATCCTGGGATGGAGGGAAGGCCTGATAATCTTAAATAACTAGAAAACAAGTTCAAACAATTACTTTAATGCTTACATGATTTTAATAGTCATCTTTATGTAAAGAAGACATTACCTCAGACTCAGTCATGAGGCCTTTAGGAACCTTGAGGTGTCCTGTTTGCTTCAGGCCTTGACTAAGGAGGATAATTCCCAGAGTCCCTGGGTAGAAACAGAATGACCTCATTTCCAAAAGCTCCCAGTGACCTGTGCCTAGCTTTGTAACTCCCCTCACTGTCTTTCTTCTTCCTTTCCTTCCCTCTGTGGTCCTGGGGGTTGAACCCAGGGCTTCATGCACACTAAACTCACCTCTACCACTGACAGACACTTTCCACACTAACCCCCAACTTGGAATAATGTTTCTTCAAGGTGCTAAGTTTAATTTACTTAATATTTGCCTGTGGGCTAATGTTGCAGATTTTATTGTCACCTTTAGATGTAACTATTCCCTTGTGAGTTCATTTCTTAACTATTGAATGAGTAGGTATATAAAGATGAATGTCACTACACTGCCTTTAAAAGCTGTAACAGCCAGGCTTCATGGAGCACTTGCTAGATTCTAGTTTGTGTTTACATAGCTCTTCTTGCTTGATCCTATAACGAGTCTTCGTGTCTACACGAAGGTTCTCTTAGGGTCTCTGTTTGGCAGAAGAAAACTGAGGCAGAGGTCAACAAGTTTTCCAAAGTCACAGAACTGAGATGTTGTAGAGACTGGATTTTAACCTAGGTGATTCTATACCAGAGACTGAATTCTCAACCAGTTAGCTATGTAGACCCAGTTGCCTTAGGCTCTAAAGAGAGAAGATACATCACTTGAGTAGCAATATCTTCAGCCAAATTCCTGACTTTGAGACTCAAGTGTTGATAAGGAAGTACCTTCATTTCCACTGTAGGTAAAAACATATTTCAGACATGGCTTAAGCACCCTTTATCCAAAATTCTTACAACAGAAGTTTTTGTAGTTCATAATTTTCTACTTGGCCTGGGAATATTTGCATAGATAAAATTAGATATGTGGGAAATGAAAATAGGTCTAAATACAAAATTCCTTCATTGTATATTTAATACCTTATATTCATAGACTGAAGGTAATTTAGTACTGGCATTTAAAATAATTTTGCACAAGTGAAACAAGTTTTTTTATATTTATTTTATTTTATGTGAATTGGTGGTTTGCCTGCATGTATAACTGTGTAAGGGTGTCAGATTTTGGAATTACAGACAGTTGTTAGCTGCCATGTGGATGCTGGGAATTGATCTCAGGTCCTCTGGAAGAACAGTCAGTGCTCTTAACTGCTGAGCCATCTCTCCAGTCCTGAAACAAGTTTCTATGATATAGAATTTTTTCATGGTAGCATCCTGTTAGTACTCAAAAAAGTTTTTGATTTTGGAATATTTTGGATTTTCAATTTTCAGATTAGGGATGATCAGTCTATGTATGGATAGCTGGAGAAAAGGAAATGTCCTAAGCTGTTAGCTAGATTTTGTTTTATTGAGACTAAGGACAGTACTGAGGTTGGCTGGAAAATTTTGGGCTGGGATTGCAAAGAAAAGCCTGGTAGAGATGGCTAGGCTGAAAAGCCACCCATACCATGGCTTTATACTAAGGGATTAATATTTTTAAAGAATGACTCTGATTCCAGGATGGAGATGGAATAACAAGATTAGAAGCAAGACCAGACAAGAGACTCTTGGGATAATCCTAAGTATAAAGATGGTCTCTTGGCCTATGCTACGATAGTTGAAATGGAAATGAGCACAGATTCTATCGGTGCTTAAGAAGAATCATTGTCATATTTGATAGGCATCAGGACACATAGGAGAGAATTTAAGTCAACACAACCATAGAGATGCTAGGGTAGTGTTTATCACTACCCTATTCAAAACAGACAGGAAGTAGAGCTGACCTAAGTGTCAATCAATAAATGAATAGATGAAAAAAGTATAGCACAATGGAGTTTTATGTAACCATAAAGAAATGTGAAATCATGACATTTGCTAGAAAATAGATGCAAATGGAAATCATGGTAAGCAAAATAAGACAGATTCAAAAATACCACATCTTCTTTTATATCAGAATCTAGAGTTAAAATTACATATGTGTGTGTATGTATGTATGTGTGAGGACATGGATTCATCCTTACAAAGCTTTGTTTCAGAGAAGCATTTGGTACCTGAGGGTGGGGCCCAGGTCTGGGAGTGTGCCTGACAGCCAAGAGAATCAAAAGTTAGGTTAGCACCAGAAAGTTCAGCGAATAGCAACAGTATCCTGTATCCCTTCGCCCAATCCTGGAATGACAAGACGTGAAGCACCTTGCTTATGTAGGATTTTCTTTAAAACTCCCCTCTCACAAAAAAAAAAAAAAAAAAAAAACAACAACAACAAAAAAAAACTTCCCTCTCCTCAGGACTAGGGGGGGTCAATAGCTTTCCGCGCTGGAACAAGGTTATCAACCCGGGTTTGTTTGGAATTTGTATGTAACAATAAAACCTTCATCCATGATGCAGCAAGTCCAACTCCAAAGTGGTGGTCTTTGGGACTTTCTGGACATATGTTGCATGTGTAGAAATGGTCTCTTGGAGGAGAGAAAGACATCTTTAAAAAAAAGTCAGGTGCCTAGCCCACATCTGTAATCACAGTGCTCTTCTTGAGGATGAGAAGCAGAGTCAGAAGAATCCCAGGGAGCTCGTGGGCTGGTTAGCCTGGTATATGCAGCAAGATAAAAAACAAAACAAGGGGGGCTGGAGAGATGGCTCAGTGGTTAAGAGCACAGGCTGTTCTTCCAGAGGACCTGGGTTCAATTCCCAGCACCCACATGGTGGCTCACAACTGTCTGTAACTCCAGTTCCAGGATTCTGAGATCCTTACACAGTCATACATGAAGGCAAAACACTAATGCACATAAAATAAGAATAAATGAATTAAAAAAAAAAAAAGACAAGAAAGCCAGTCCAAATAAGGTGGAAGGTAAGAACTGAAACCCAATTTATCTTTTGATCTCCATACACACACTGTGTGGCATACACACGCCCATTTTATAGCCACAAACAGCCAATGTGTGTGCATATATATATATATATATATACATATATATGCAAACACACAGATAAACAAAAGAAAACCAAGGTTGGGACTAATGGGGAGAAGAGAGGAAATGAGCCAGAAGGGCAGATCAGCAGGCAAGGAGAAATAAAAGACAGTGGGGGAAAGGAAGAAAATGAGAATAAAGTGTATGAGACAAATGTCTGAAGATATCATGATAAAACCTTTACTTTGTATGTTAACCTAAAAAAAAAATTTAAAAGATGGTAGGAGTAAAAACAGCTTAGGAGGGGAAATCAGGGGAATTTAGAATGATTGATTCAGCTAAGTGGAAAAAGGTTGGCGTATCCAGTTGGGAATTACAGGTTTGGAAGTAATAGGCAAAGACTAAAATGACCAAAGCCCAGGTGGACCCACTTGAAAGTGTGAAGACTAAGAAAGGAGGAGGTCAGGGCCTGGACAGGGCCGTAGGTCGGGGTGCTCAGTTGATGGGGATATTAAAAGAAAGCGGGCTGGGGCTGGGGACATAATGTAAAACAAAGAAAAGGCAAATATAGACAGAAAGAGAGAAAACTCAGCCAAACAAAGGGTCTAATAGTTCCAGAGACTGTGAAGAAGAGTGTCAAACACTGAGAGGTGAAGCAGTCCCCGAGTGAGAGCTACCCCTAGGGCTTCCGTTATGTTCATCGGTGTCTTTGGTGATAAGAGATTGAGAGGTACTGGAGGCTAACCTGAGGTGTGGTAGGGAGGCCTAGGAGGTCGAGGAGACAGCAATACGAGGCATAGACAATTCTGTGGTTGATATGCAGTATACAAAAAGGACAAGGACCGGGAAGAGCTTTGGTTTGTTTGTTGGCTTGTGTGTTTACCTTTGTTCCACAAGCGGAGACTTGGATATTTTCAATCCTGATGGAAGGACTTAGTAGGGAGGGGAGAGAAAATTACAACTGAAGATTAAGAATTCTGCTTAACTGGGTAGGGGTTGGGGGGACACAAAGGATGGGTCCAGCTGTAGCTGTAGCAAAGAGGAACAGTCCCATTGTATGGTGTGAAGTTAGGCTTTGGCCGGTGGCAATGGGAAGTCTGGAAATGGAGGTGCTTACCATAGGGTGGCTAGCGCTTTCCGAGCCGGTGGGGGTTGAGTCATTTGCTGAGCGTGAAGAGGAAGTGGCAGTGTGAGTGGGAGCCGTGGATGTTTGAAGATTAGCAGAGTGGAGAAGGTAGAATAGCTGCTGTGGAGAAAGGAAAGGACCGTGTTACAGAGTTCCAGCAGGGGCTGGGTGGTGGGCAGTCAGAGAACATCCCCCACTGTGGCAAACACGTTTAGCCAAGTCTCCTGCTGAAACCCAGGAGCTTGCCTACAAAAGTCTCTTATTCTGTTCCACAAAGACACTAGGGGTTGGAGGAGATAAATACACAACATATATTGGCTACTTGACTGAATGTAAGTGCTCTACCATTGGGCTCAAGTCAAGTAAATAAATCTATTCTATTTTGCTTTGCTCTTTTTGTGTTGTTTGTTTGAGATGGAGTCTCTTTCTATAGTCCAAGCTGGCCTGTTCTTATTCATTCATTCATTCATTCATTCATTCATTCATTTGTTTAGTGTCTACTTGTACAGTCCAGACTGGCCTAGATACTCATAATTCTCCTGTCTTAACATCCTATGTACTGGGATTACAGACACTAGCTACCATGACCAGTATGTTCTATAGTTTGGGTTTTATTTAGAATTTTTAATTAACTGTATTGATTTACTTATTTCTTTATTTGATGAGAGAGTGTGCAGGGTGGATTGAGGTCAAAGGACAAGTAACAGGAGCCAGCTGTCCTCCTACCACGTGAAACAGAACTCAGGTCCTGAGGCTTGGCAGCAAGTGCCTTTACTTGTGACGACTACTCTCCAGGGCCAGTTTTGCTCTGTTTTTATGCGATGCTTGGGTTGAACCCAGGATCCTGTGCATACTGAGCACATGATTTACCACTAAGCTGTACCCATGGCTCTATCAGATAATGCTGAAACACTTAGAGAAAGTTTGCAGCAATATCCCTATTATTTATTTATTTATTATGTTTTACATTTTCTCAGTAGCCAAGTCAATATCCATATCCCTATTTCTTAAGGGTAAAAGCCATTTCTTATTTTTATTTTTGGTCTCTGTAGTGCAAAGGCTCTCAGACTTCTGGTCATTTTTCAGATACCCTGCATATCAGATACTTACATTATAATTTATTATAGTAAAAAAAATTGCAGTTAAGAAGTAGCAATGAAATAATTTTATGGTTGGGGGTCAGCACAACATAATGAACTGTATTAGAGTCACAGCAGCAGGAAGATTGAGAACCGCTGCCTTAGTGCCCAGCAAAGAGATGATGCTCAGAGTGCCCAGCAAAGAGATGATGCTCAGTGACTGGCATTTTAGTTTGTGTGCTGACCAAAATTAATATCAGAATACTCAGAAGAGATTGAGATTAAAACAATATAGGAAGCCTTTTCAGTGGAAAATGAAGTAAATTAGTTTGGAGAAAAGGAAAAATTGATATTCCCAGGAGACAAATCATGTAAATTATATAGACTTTTATATTATACAATGATCTGTATAAACATATTAAAGTTAAATGATATTTCAAACCTTCAACAAGATAATAGTGACATAAATAGACAAATATATTTGTAAAATATTTAATATTTTATTTCATGAGAAGAAATAAAATGAAGACGTAGTTGTAAAGAAATTATAGCATTAATCATATGAAAGATGTATTTATCTGGCTTCCCAGGGTGTTTAAGCCCATTTTTGCCTAGAGAATCATTAGAGAGAAGGAAGTGAGTTTATATTCTCTATTCAACCGTGAGGAGAACAAGGTAGAACATTTAGATCCCTGATGATATCAGTGGGACAGAAGCCCAAACAATTTAATACCCTTGCTGCACTCACATCTGGATGACAAAATGTCAACCCTGGATCAATTCAAAACTCAGCCAATTAATTTCTCCATGTCTACAACTGTTACCTGGCAGCTTGGGGTGACTACTTTTTGTTTAGTGAGCAGTGCTGTGACTCTTTTTTGATGTCTGTGCTCATGACATCGTTCTGCATTCAGCCCATATTTGTTAGTTATGATGCTGTGATAAAACCCCATGTCAGGGGGCTGGAGAGATGGCTCAGAGGTTAAAAACACTGACTGTTCTTCCAGAGGTCCTGAGTTCAATTCCCAGCAACCACATGGTGGCTCACAACCATGTATAATGACATCTGGTACCCTCTTCTGTATATTGTATGCATAATAAATAAATCTTTAAAAAAAGTGCATTAAAAAAAAAACACAAAACAAACCCATACCCAAGGCAACTTACAGAAGGAAGGTTTTATTTGAGATTAAGGTTCCAGAGGTATAAGAATCCATCATGGTGGCTAACTGGCAGGCTTGGTGGCTGGAACAACAAGGTGAGAGCACACACCTTAAACCATAAGCAGGAAGCATATTGGGAATGGCACATGGCTTTGAACCTCATAGGCTGTCCCCAGTGACTTAATTCCTTCAATAACTCTACATCTCCTAAGCCCATCCCAACAGCCCTGTTTTCATTCCTATTCAAATCACCACGCCACACACTGTCAGAGAAATGCATGGTCACACACAGCTGTTTCAAGATCTCAAGTGTTAGACAGGTAGACAGCAGAACTCTTCATGTAAGGATGTGTATTGAATCAGTTCTTCAAGCTGATTCTGGATGATTCAAGCATAGGCAGTTTTTCTAGATTCATTTCCTCATTTCAAGCTGTGTTAATAAGTTGGGTGCACCCCTCCAATCTCTTCTTTCCTTGATGGGGATATTTTCTGTGATGACACTATCTCTGCAGTCTGGCTTCTATATTAAAGGGAGAAAGTAATTATAGAATTATCTACTAGACTGATCTACCAGGATGAGATGGGGACTAAGGAAGTGGGTAGAGAAATCTGTCATGCATGTTACTTGTTACATATTTTTGTAAGTAAAAAGTTTATCAGTTTGTTTTTAGGCAGAGTCAAAATGTTCCCATATCGAGGCAGCCACATCAAGATGTTCCTAGCATCAAAAAGGACTATATCAAAGCTACATGTCAGCAAACTGACTATGACAAAACAGCATGCATCAAAATGGCTGTACCATCCATTGGCACAGCCTTTGCCATCAAGGGAAGGTGTTCTAGAATATCACACTGTCTATGGTAAGGCAAAAATAAAAGGCTGGGTTTTTTTTTTTTTAATCAGCATTTTTGCTTTCATCCGGGAACTAGACTTATTCACCAGGTGCTGAGTGATAAAGACAACAATCCTTATTCCTAATGATCAACACCTCCCATCCAAAAAAATAAAAATAAAATAAAATAACTGGGGCTGGCAAGATTGTTCAGCAGATAAAGCCATTTGTCGTATAAGCCTGGTGGCCTGAGTTCCATCCCCGAGCCCTCACAAACGTGAAAGCATAGAACTGATTCCATAAAACTGTCTTCTGACCTATACATGTGCACCGTGGTAGACTCTCATAAGGCATATACACACACCATACTAATAACACATAAAAATTTAAAAACTAGGTACAAATTTACAGAGATAATGCTGCTTTTAGCATAGGAATTGTGAAACTCCCATACTAATTTTATAATCAGGCTTTTACACTTTGTTCTCATCACAAAGATCTTTTGGAATTATCTACTAAGAATCAGCCAACAAAATTTATGCCAACGCTGAGGCAGCCCAGAGTTGATCTTTCACTGCCTCCAGCTTCCTGTTCAGTCATAAGCCTGGAAGAACCATAACACATGCTAAATGCCTTGATTTGATGTTTTACCAGATACACAGGTAGCTTGCATAATCCTCCCTGAAATTTTTTGGTGTAGGAAACCATTCTATGTTTCTCCAGATAAGTAAGCTTAAAAATTGGGGAGAATCTTGCACTAAGTATGTGACATAGAGTGAACATGATTTCTGGCTCTAACTTAATCGTTGAGTGGAACTTTCTTGATTTTTAAGGTATTGCTACTTCTTGCCTTTATCCTGCCTTACTGGCTGCTCCATCTCAGTCCTTTGTATGTCTTATATGCTTTCTGTCTGAACTTGAAATGTTGGAGTATTTTGGTTCTCAGACCCAGGGCTGCTTCTTTAAAGCATAACTTGACCTAAGAGCTCAGGGTACAGATGTTTGGAGATGTTGGGAGAATACAACATTTACCCCAACTTCTTGATTAACTCATTGAGTTGTTTCCTTCATAGAATTCTCTAGAGTGTGTAACCATCTATTTTGTACCCATTAACTGTGTTCCTACTAGAATATTCCCTCTACAGAGCAAAAGACTAACTTTTTTCGTTCCTGTTTAGCCTCCAGGGATTATCGAGGTACCTGACTCAAAGTCAGCTCTTGACAAATATTTGCTGGAGAGAATGAATTCAAGCTTTTGAAAGAGTCCATTAAGGAGTCTAGAAGTTTCCAAACCATTAGAATATGCTGTTGTTCAGAAATATTTCATTTATAATGACCACACATATGTATTTAAACTAAAAGAAGGGCTATGTAAAGGCAATAACTTGAGACTATTTTGAGACTTCATTTGGATACAATTGTATGAAACTCACTATTTAGATTGTTTCAACCTGAACACTATAGTGACTGTCCATCCAATCAGAACTAAAGATATTCTTTCATCAGGGCTGGAGAGATGGCTCAGAGGTTAGGAGCACTGACTGCTCTTCCAGAGGTTCTGACCTCAATTCCCAGCAACCACATGGTGGTTCACAACCATCTCTAATAGGATCTGGCCTGCAGGCATGCAGGCAGAACACTGTACACATAATTTAAAAAAAAAAAGAAGATATTCTTTTACCATGAAAAAAATAATTTAGTTGAAAAGAAATAATCCCATGGATTGAAATGATCAATACCAAGGAAAGAAACAATGAAAACATGACAAAAATATTCTACTTAAGACATGATTGGCCAGCCTGGGAAGAAGACAGGTGAGGAAGAGTGGGAGAGCAGGCTGAGCAAAATGCCAGGAGGCTCACACTTAATTTAGAGGAAATTGAACAAGGAAATCATGCTCCCAATTTTAACTTGGCTGCTGAGGAGCCCTGCATATTTGCCATAGAGCCCCTGCCACCCCTGAATGGCAAACACTATCTTTGAATTTCCAGGAAGTGCCTACCACACACAGCTGCCTCTTATGCATTTGGGGAGGGAAATCAGGGAGGGGCTGGAAGCCAGCCTTGGGTCAGTGCCAAAAGAAGATAAAGGAACAGCTGCAAGACACAGAGTGAGGAATGGGGACTGGGCAGAGGCAGAACTCCAATTCTGAGGCTGCCACAAGAATGGGCAGCTCAGAAGCATTGCATTGGCTTTCCTCTAAGACACGCGTGGTTTTTCTAGATGAGTTCCTGTAAACTTTACATGTAATCCTCTGACAGTAGGACTCTGCTGACGTTCTCAATCACTCTTTAGCAGAGATCTAATGAAGACTCTAGGTAAGGATGCCATGTGCAATAGACTACATGTATTATCCATATATTGAGATCTAATCCCTTAAAGTGCATTAGGAGTCAGGTTGGGAGAGTGGAGCCATCATGACTGGTATTAGTGCTCCTGTAGAGTGGACTTAAGAGGCCCTTCTGCCATGTGTGGATATAGTAACAGACACCAGTCAGTAACCAGGAGCAGAGCCCCAGACTGACCAGAACTTGAACATGCTAACATCCTCTCTTAGGATTTTCTGCCTCCTAACTTATGAAAAACCAACTTCTGCTGTTTATAAGCCATCCTGTAATTAGACATTTCTTTCCCATCCACCTGTTCCCAAATACCTGGCAGCTGCTTCCCAAAACCACACAGAGGCTTATATTAATTATAAATGCTCAGCTGATAGCTCAGGCTAACACTTAAATGGACCCATAATTCTTATCTTTGTTTAGCCAGTGAATTTATTAGCATGGCAAGTTCATCTCTTGTTCCATCTGCATCTGGCTGGTGACTCATGACTCAGCCCTTCTCCTTCCCAAAATTTTTAGTCTGGTTGCCCCATGTATATACTTCCTGCCTGGCTAATGGCCAATCAGTGCTTTAATAAACCAATTTGAGTGACAAATCTTTACAGTATACAAGAGGATTGATTATTCCACAGAATCATCCAGTCGACAGTCCTGTTTTCGCCCGCTGAATTGACTGTGATAATAGCTAGTATGCATTTCAGTTTTGATTCTATCCTAGCCTCATTCTTTCTTGCTTTCTACTTTCCTATGTGATTCTATACTCTCACCCTAGACTTTGCTACCTATGATGATTTGAATGAGTATATTCACCCAGAGGCTCAGATGTTTGATTATTTGACCCCGCCCCCAGTTAGTGGCACTGTTTGAGTAGGTTTAGGAGGTGTGACCTTGCTTGAGGAAGATGTTATTGGGTCTCTTGGTTAGGGTTTCTATTGCTATGAAAAGATACCATGACCAAGGCAATTCTTATAAAGGAAAACATTTAATTATGGTGACTTACAGTTTCAGAGGTTTAGTTCATTATCATCATGGAGGGACATGGCATCATGCAGGCAGAGCTGGTGCTGGAGAAGGAACTGAGAGTTCTACATCTTGATCTGCATGTAAGAGGAAGTGAACTGTGCCACTAGGTGATAGCTTGAGCATAGCAGATCTTAAAGCCCAGCCCTGCAGTGACACACTTTCTCCAAAAGGCCACACCTACTCCAACAAAACCACACCTCCTAATAGTGCTATTCCCTATGGGGGCCATTTTCTTTCAACCACCACACTGGAGGTGGGCTTTGAGGTTTCAAAGCCATAGGCTATTCCTAGGGTTTTTTTTTTCTCTGCTACACACTTGAGGTTCAAGATGTTCTCAGCTTGTTGCTCCAACCACTATACCTGCTGCTTGCTGCCAGGATTTTTTGTTTTTAATGAACTCTTACCATTTTGAAAATATAAGCCAAATAAAGGTCTCTTTCTCTAAATTGCATTAGCCATAAAAAGCTACTAATATATTACCCATACTAATAGGTCACTGTTTTGCCATTTTTAAAATTACATTTTAATTTACTTTGTGTTTGTGTGTGTAGGCATATGTGCATACCATGGCATATCTATGATAGTCAGAGGACAACGTGTAGGAATCTGTTCTTCCATCAGCCGAGTCCCATCATGAAAACCTGGCAGCAAACTCCTTTACCTTCTGAGTCATCTCTTCAGTACCTAGGTTCTAGAACTTCAAGCATGAATACAACTCACTTTCCCCCTTTTGCGGAGTAACAGTTTAGTGGGGATACATAAACAGACAATTACAGTGCAATACAGTAAGTGCAATCTATAAAAATAATCATGGCTTTTATGAGATCATAAAAGGGAAGCACTCAGTGAAGTCCTTAGAAGTGGGTCAGTGTTTTGAATAAGCTGACAGTCGAGGAGGAGGAGGCAGACCTTCAAAGATGCGAAGAACTAAGCAAAGATAGGGAAGGAAGCTAGAATGGGATTGGAGGCAGGAGGAGGAAATGAAAGGGGAGACGTACCTAGAAGGGACAGATTTCTGTGCAAAAGCATGGAAAGAAAAAGGACTGTATAGGGGACACCAGCAGGCTTTAGTTGTTAGAGATAAGATTTAGATCTAAAGAAGGACAGAGAAGAGTGTGAAAGCTAGATGATGGTGGACTCAACCAAAATTAAAGACAGTCACTGGGGCTGGAGAGATGGCTCAGAGGTTAAGAGCACTGACTGTTCTTCCAGAGGTCCTGAGTTCAATTCCCAGCAACCACATGGTGGCTCACAACCATCTATAATGACATCTGGTGCCCTCTTCTGTATACTGTATGCATAATAATTTTTTTAAAAAGGCAGTCACCATCTTGTCTGCAAAATGGAGATGTCAAAAGGGACTTTACACCATAGAGGAACATAGCAAGGTCAGAGTTTTAAATCAGTTACTTCAGTGTCTAAAGAAGAACACCTACTAAGAGGGTATAGTTGCAACCACATTTTGGGTAGGAAAAGAGGGAATTTGTTAGTTCATTGTTCTAGTCTGGGTGAAAGCTGAAGGAAGCTTACCTGAGGCATGAGTCATGGAGACCAGGAGGCAGGCACCACTTTGGGAGCAGCAAAAGGCTGGGATGAAGGAGACTATCAGAGTTCCCGTCTGGATGACAAGAGTGGGAAATAGGATCGACGAGAGGGACAGGTGTCCGTCCGCTGGATACGATGATGAATTCCACTCTAAAGTAGTTAAGTTCCAACTGCCTTTAGGTGAGCCAGAAAGATCTAGAACTGAGAGGAGAGGTACGGATTGAAGGCACAGCACTGGAACTCATCTTCCTACAGGTAATATTTGAAATACTCGGGATACCTCAAAACACTTGGGGAGCACCCATACGGTGAGAAGAGCAGTGCTCAGGGAAGATTCCAGAGTGAAGGCAAGACCACAGAGAAGTTCGGGATATAGGAAAGAATGATGCGTGTGCGGTGTCATCAAGGCTGGCCTCAGACTCCTGACCTCAAACAAACTTCCGGCATCAACTGCCTCTACCTGTGGCCACAGGAAGTACTACCATGTCTAGCTTCAAAATGCATTCCAAGGAAGTGATCAGTTATCCTCAATGTAATGCAGGGTGTAGAAACACAGAGCTGAGGAGACTTTAGATGTATCTACTTAAATATCATCTTGACAGCTGGAAAACAACTAGGAAGAATATTCAAACAAGATAAGGGCAGTGCCTGAAGAAAAAACTTACTGCTCTAACATGCAAATATATGGACACAAACGCTAAAGAAAGTACTTACTGAAATAATTCAGGAAAATTTAATGCTAGAAGTGAATATTTTTTTTATAAAGTTTTTATTTTATTGATACTGTTTTTTATTTTTATAGAATAAAGTCTTATTTTTTTAATCCATGTATCCTCTTGTTCCAACATCTGGGCCTTCACCCCCCCCCCCAGCAGTCCTCAGCCTCCCTCCTCCCCACCCCCCAATCCCCTCCCCAGAAAGGGCAAGAGGTCCCAAGGTGGATCAGCTCAGCATCCACTCCAGGCAAGTCCGATTTCTTCATCCTAATATCAAGACTAGGTTTGGTGTTCCCTTGAAGGGAATGGGCTCCAAGGTGCCAGTCCATGCACAGAAACACAGTCTGAACCCTCCCATTGAGGCTTCACATATTGCCCATGTCAATGGACAGTTGCTTATCCTTGGAGGGCTTAGTTCCTTTTCCAGATGGTTCCCAGGTGGCTGTTCTTGATTCAGTGAGCTTCCCAGAGCTCCAGCCAGCCATCACTGTGGGAGTTTTCCTCATGAACCTTATCCGCTTGTTCATATAGAGTCTCTTCCCCCGCTATCAACTGGACCAGGGATTCAGCCCAGTACTCAGCCATGTATCTCTGCCTCTACCTCTATTCATTGTTGGATGTAGGTTCTGTGATGGTACTTAGAGTGGTTATTCATGTGATTATGGGGAAAGTCCTGTTTAGGCAACACCTTTGTTATTGGTTGGAGACCTAGGTAGAGACATTCTGTGAGTTCTTGGAGGTTTCCCTAGCACCTGGTCTTTTTCCAATCCCATATTTGCTTCCTCTATTAAGATCTCCATCTCTTTTTTTCTGCTCCCTCCTTGTTGTTTCTTTCAATTAACCATCTTTGTCTCTTGTGGTTTGTTCTCACCTCTTCCTGGTTGCAATCCCTTATGCTCCCAATTAACTAAGGAGATCCTCTCTATTTTTATTTTATTTTCTCTTCCTAGGGGACTCTCTGGATGTCTCTCTTAAATGTCTGGCATTAAAACAGACTTGTGGATCAATGGAATTGAATTGAAGACTCCGACATTAACCCACACACCTATGAACAACTTATTTTTGACAAAGAGGCCAAAAATATTCAATGGAAAAACATAGTATCTTCAACAAATGGTGTTGGCATAACTGGATGGTAGTGTGTAGAAAAATGCAAATGGGTCCAAACCTATTGCCCTGTACAAAACTCAAATCCAAGTGGATCAAAGACCTCAACATAAACCCAGCTACACTGAACTTGATAGAAAAGAAAGTGCATCTGGCCCTGGTGACCACTTCCTAAATATAACACTAGTAGCACAGACACTAAGAACAATAGTCAATACGTGGGACCTCCTTAAACTGAGAAGCTTTTGTAAGGCCAAGGACACAGTCAATATGACAAAATGCTGCCTACAGAATGGGAAGATTTTCATCAACTCTATAAGTGACAGAAGACTGATCTCTAAAATATATAGAGAACTCAAGAAACTAGAGCCCCAAACCCTAAATAACCCAATTAAAAAATGAAGTTCAGGGGGGCTGGAGAGATGGCTCAGCGGTTAAGAGCACCGTCTGCTCTTCCAGAGGACCCCGGTTCGATTCCCAGCACCTACATGGCAGCTAACAACTGTCTGTAGTTCCAGTTCCAGACAAACACCAAGGCAAATAAATAAATAAAGCTTTTTTTTTTTTTTTTTTAAAAAAAAATGAAGTTCAGAACTAAGAAGGGAATTCTCAGCAGAAAAATTTCAAATGGCTGAAAGGCACTTGAAAAGTGCTCATCATCTTTAGCTATCAGAGAAATGCAAATCAAAACAATTTTGAGATACCACCTGACACCTGTCAGAATGGCTAAGATCAAAAACACAGGTAATAGCCTATGCTGGAGAGGTTGCAGAGCAAGGGGAACACTCCTCCATTGTTGGTGGAAGTGTAAACTTGCTCAGCCACTCTGGAATACAGTATAGTGGTTTCTCAGAAAAGTGGGAATCAATCTCCCCAAGGACCCAGCAATACCACTTCTGGGTGTATACCCTAAAGATGCACACTTGCACTCTAAAAGCATTAGCTCAACTATGTTCATAGCAGCGTTATTTGTAATAGCAAGAACCTGGAAACAATCTAGATGCCCTTCAACTTAGGAATGGATTAACAAACTGTGGTACATCTACACAATGGAGTACTACTCAGCAGTAAGAAAAAATGATATCCTAAAATCCTCAGTCAAATGGATGTATTTGGAGAATATCCTCCTGAGTCAGGTATCACAAACTCAGAAAGATAAGCAGGGGATGTATTCACTATTAGTGGACTTTAAACAAAAAGTAAAGAACACCCAGGCTGCAAACCACAACCACTGAACAGCTTGGTTTCTGAAGATATTTATTTTTAAAATTTATTAATATCATTCACTGAAATCAAATTAAGGGAGAGAATTAAGTAATTATTTCAGCAAATACAGGGAGACCAGTAATATTTAATGTTCATCTTTTGGTTTTAAAGTATGTTTCTCAGAAAACCAGAAATATAGATTTTTCTGAATATATTTAAAATTCTGGAGCAAATATTGCAAAATAAGAAACATTCTCTGCTTAAAGCCATGAACAAGATATGGATAGAGATCTTCAACATGACTCTGGAATTTCTGACCAATGCAGTAAGACAAGAAACAAAATGTTCAGGCACTGAAACTAAAGAACAAAAATCAACAAACATAAGGGAAGGAAGGCTTTCTTTGGCTTGCAGTTGGAAGATACAGTCCATCATGTCAGAGAGGGCATGGGTGTAATGAGCAGCTAGTGATAACTGCTTCCATCTTCAAGAAGCAGAGATAGGTGAATGCTGATGCTCTGCTGGCTTGTTCCTTTTCCCCTCAGTTTGTGTTCTCATCCTATAAGATGACGCCACACATATTCAGTGTAGACACCTTACTTTATCTTCTCTGGAGACACCCTCACATACATGCCCAGAGGTGTGTCTCCTAAGTGATTCCAAATCTTGTCCAGCTAACAAGTTTAACCTTCACAAATTAACCTTGTCAATCAGATGAATTGGAGATTTTGAAATGAAAAGCAGAATAAAGCTTTTAGAAGAAAACTGGGGAGAAAATGTAAGTTTATATGACTTTGCAGGAGGGAAAACTTTTGTAATGTATAGAAATTTAAAACATAAAAAAAAAAAATCAAAGTCAGTTTCTATTTAAATTACCATCATGTTAAAAGACCAAGAAAAAATATCTGCATTTAATAAACTGAAATGAGGGGCTGGAGAGATGGCTCAGCGGTTAGGAGCACCGTCTGCTCTTCCAGAGGACCCGGGTTCGATTCCCAGCCCCCACATGGCAGCTCACAACTGTCTGTAGTTCCAGTTCCAGACAAACACCAAGGCAAATAAATAAAAAAATATTTAAAAAAAAAATAAAATAAACTGAAATGAAAGAAAAAAATAACTTCACTTAAGCAATGAACTTGCCACGTGGTGGTGGCTCATGCCTTTAATCCAAGCACTGGGAGCCAGAAGCAAGTGGATCTGAGTTTGAAGACATCTTGGTCTACAGAGCAATTTCCAGGAGAGCCAGGGCTACACAGAGAAACCCTGTAAATAAAGAAATGAACTCAACAGACATTCTAACTAAAAATGTCCAAAACCCAAAAAGTGTTCAATATATTTAGAGAAATATGTCTAAAACTATATTGAGATTTTTCTACCTCAGCCTAGTCAAAATGGCTATAATTAAGAAAACAATAGAGCCAGGTGGTGGTTCACTTTAGTCCCACTAAATTTCAAAAAGAAAATAATAATAAATGATGCTGAGGGTGTGTGTGTGTGTGTGTGTGTGTGTGTGTGTGTGTGTGTGCGTGTGTGTGGTGTGTTACACAGTTGGTGTGAATGAAAATTAGTCCATCTACTGGAATCTAAGCCAGTACACAGAGATACCTGGAATACCATGTTGATTGCTAGATACTGAACTAGCTTAGATGCCCACTAACAGAAGGGTGTATAACACACACACACACACACACACACACACACACACACACACAGAGTGAGTGAGTGAGAGAAGTATTTTAGCAAAAAAGAACAAAATTGATTTAAAAGAAAATGGATAGAACTGGATGGAGATTATTATATGCAGAATATAGACTTTCTTTAAAAGAAAAAAGACAGAGAAATAGAAGATGACTATTCAGGAGAATAAATGAACAGCAATAAAAAGTGAAGATCAGAAATCTGGGAATGGAGAACAAACACAATAAAAATATATTACATACATGCATAAAATACAATGAAATATATTACTTTATACAATTACTACTTGCTAATAAAAATTTAACAACAGATTAGGCCACAGAAAGTATATAGAGGAAACTAACAAATTACAAAAAAAGACAAAATTCATCATTAGAAAAAAATCTGTTAAACAATATGGCTGTTAAACAATATGGCTAGGCAATTCAGACAAGTAAATATTAGATTGACAATAGCACATCAAAAGGAAAAATGTAAATTTTTAGGTTGGATGGGTTTTCATGTATATTTTCAATACAAAAAATTGAGGGAAACTGATAATGCTGAGTTCCAGCAGGATGTGAAGAAAGTCAGCACCTATAACTTGAGACAGCTACACTGGAAAAAGACTCACCAGGATTTTACAGCATTGACTATGTGTAAACTGTACAATATGCCAATTCACTTCTGAGATATTTAAAAATGTAAATCTACAAACAATGAGAAGTGCCTTAATTGTGCTTACCTCTTTATCATTTGTGATAGAAAGTAGAAAGTCAGCACTGGGAGAATACTGCACATGAAAGGTAAGTTCCGGGATATGTTTTATATGCATGGGGGTAAATTCAATAGGAAAAATTCATCAAAGGATTTGTATGTACACATACATACCCACATGTGGAAGAAATACATACCAACAAAAGAGCAGCAATGACATCTTGGTAGCTAAAGAGAACGAGATTTGTTGGAGTATTAAGGGTATTTCTTTTTTTTTTTAAAAAAAGAACCATCTAATTTCTTTTTTAAATATCTGAAGAAAAAGAATTACCAGGAAGAAGGTAGTAGAGACAATGAGTATAGTCTATTCTTTCAAAAGTTCAGAGAGAAAAAAGAAAAGAGAGACTGATGGTGACCCCAGGACCAACAGTTTTTATTATGCTTTTGCTATGACTTAATGCATTTATTGTAGGCCAAGGCTGTTCACTTGGTAGCATTTTTACTGATCTTCCACTTCCTTCTATCTCCGATGGCCAATTTGACTGTGATAGCAGAAGTGGTGCCGCAGGTCCCAGACCCACCAGCCACTATTTTCATAAAAGAACCACAGTGCCAGATGACCACATTATTATCTTGGTCTTGCTACAGGAGGAACAAGGATCCTGGTGTGCTGATTGATTTCAATTTTTGTCACCATCCTCTGGAGAGAGGCAACACAAAGGTTCACACCTTCCTGGGGATATTAGGCATGTCAGTAGTGATCTAGGCCTGATCTTGGAGAGCTATTATGACAATTTAAACAGAAAGAAATGTTAAAAAATTGTATTATGGATACCCATGTACCTACCACTTACTCTACAAATAGCATTTGGCTTTACTTGGTTTGCTATCTATATCCATATCCATCCATCCATCCATCCATCCATCCATCCATTCAAACATTCAGCTAGCCTGTGTTCTCGGTGCATTTCAAGGACCGTCTTGAGCATCTGTGGACTACATTGGTTCAAAGCTTTTTTATACAATGGAAGAGATGGACTCATGAATTCAAAGGAGCTATTGCTGAAGACACAAGTAAAAAGAATTTTTTTTAAGTTTGAGAGAAGTAGGAGGACCTAGTCTTTGAAGAAAAGAGACAAAAGATGGGTGAAGTAGAAGGATATTGAAGGAACTCTTGCTTGGTGACTTTAGTTTTTCTTCTAGAAGGGAGGCAGAAACATTTGTTAAAGATGGGAGTTGACTAGGGTTAGTAGACAGAAGCATAAATGAGGTATATTCACTGAGGAAAATGGGGCAGGAATTGTCAATGAGAGCTGAAGGACTGCTGGGTCTTCTAAGGGGTTGACTGAGCTTGAATGTGCAGCAGCACCATTCTAGGGTTGGTGTCCATGCAGTTGCTTTCTAATATCTGTGTGCCTCCTTTACCCTGGGACCTACTCCAATCTGTTTCAGTTACCTGTTGCTTCCTAGACTACGCTGCTTATCTTGCCATAACATCTTAGTGGCCTCAAACTCCAAAGTCATTTTCTGACAACTTGTGTCTAGACATCAGTCTTGTTCTACCAAAGATGTCTTTTGGAGAGCAAGAGGCCCAATGACCACTACCACCAGAAAGTTTTTAGGCTTATAACTGATACCTTAACACATTTCTATGAGAGATAAAATGAAAGTAGATCAATATAAACTATACATATTGGCCAGGTATTATGATATTGTTCTCAAGGTACCAAGAGAACAATGGAATTTAAAAAAAATCTTTTCTATAAGGTTGCTGGGCTCTGATTTTTTTAAATTTATTTTTCCCCCTAAAAATCCATCAGAACCATAAGACTAAGGGAAAAATAATTCTGTTTGGTTAGGGTAAAATAATTTGGTGACTGTTGTTACTAGGATAACATAGAAACTTTGTTAACTATGACCCTCATCTTACACCGTGTAACTTAATAGATGCTGACACTCTGTATTCTAAGCAGAGTTGTATCATTCAACAGATGTGTATAGGCACATACAAAACAAAACAAAACAAAATAAAATCGACCAAAATGTAAGCGTTTTCTATTTGCCATTGCTAGAGCAGATTCTGTAGTTGTAGTCTCTAGGGTGGGGAATCATAACTTGGTTGCTTTTCCAACACTTTGCAATGTATTTTTAAATTATGAAGGGTGGAGCTGGGCACCTTATTATTTTCAGTGCTTAAGATCTTAAGAGATTTTTAATTAGACCCTGATGTCAGAGGCCATTGTGGTTCCCTCTGTTTTTATCTTTTCTGAATTCCTAACGTTGAATGCTGAGGTGAGGTCATAATTTTGAAAGGAGTTTCTGCCAAGGAGAAGTAACTGGCAGAGAGCTGTTTGTCTCTGGCATGTTCCATGGCTTTTCTAAATAACACTGTCAGTGGTTTGCTACAAGTAGCGGCTTTCTCTTAGAGTACAAGGGTCATGTACAAAAGGGCGTCCTGGCTTTCTTCCTTCCTTGTCTGTATCCTCCTCTATTTCCTTCCTTTGTGTACTAATTCCTACCTAAGATCATGTAGCTTCTATTTTTTTTAAATCAGTATCAAATGCTTCTTTGAGGCCCCAGCTTCCCTGTTTACAACATTTATTCTCTTTACCCAATCTGCTACCAAAGGTAACTCACAGCTCAGCTTTGGTTTTCATACATCTTCCGACCTAGAATGAGTGGGAGCTACCTGGCTACTTGAGACTCGCCATCCCATACTTTAGAACAAAGGGACTGAGAAAGTAGAGAAACAGTTTCTTTAAAACTCAGAACCCTTTTCGGAATTAAGGAATGTAGTTTTCTTTTAGTAGATTGGGTTCTGCTTACAACCCAGGATGCAGGATGCTATCTTGATGAGGGACAGACAAGGTTGAAAAGGGGAACATACTGAGCAATGCGCAACAGCTGAGTGCTGCAAAGATAGGGCTGTGCTCATGTATAAATAGAAATGTTGCTGTTGCCCTGATGAATCAGACCAGATGTTTCTCTGATGTCTCTGTTTGGTCCTCTGGTTAAAAAAAAAAAAGCATAATTTTGCTAAAATTATATGTGGGGCCAGGAATGTGGCACAAATGCTTTAAGTTTAAATAATATGTAAGAGAATGAAATTGCTTTAGGGAGAGAAAACCTTTATCAATAAGAAAAGTAACTACTTAGAGAGGGACAGAAAAGGGTAGAAAGCAATGAAGCTTTAGACTGGATGGGTTGAGATGCAGAGGATTCAAATTTGACTTCTGTCTCTAGTTAAATGACCTTGGGCAAGTCTAGTCATTTTTCAGGGTCTAGATGTGTTCATTTAACTCATTCCAAGATGAGATCTCACTGTATGGCTCAGGCTGGTCTCCAGCTTAGGTGATCTCTCAGTAGCTGGGACTACAGGCATTCACCATCATACTTAGCAAGGTATGCTTATTTTCAACTGAGGGGGCCAAGGCAGAAAATGAATGGGATGACTGAATGGATTAAACTGGTTTTTAATGTCTTTTGTTGTCCTATGTGTCTAAGAACAAGACAAAGTTCTCATTGTCTTTTAATCTAGTTTCTTGTTTCCTGGTTTCTGGCATCAATGGAAATTTGATATGAGAAGGACATTGTGGGGGAACAAACATGTACAACACAAGTCTCTGCCTCCATGATGTTTATAACCTCTTGTGTGAATAGTAAGAGTTACATAAAGGACTACATCACAACTTTGATTGTGATTGATCCCAGAAGTGAAACAAGAACAAACAGTATAAGAGGAATCTGAGGTCATTGTTAGCTTGGAGAATAAGGCAAGACTTGATGGAGGCCAGCAGTGATTGATGGAATTGCTTCCCTGAAGATAGAAGTAAGGACAGAGCTGGGTATGTAGGGAACTGAGCCATACCAACTGGATATATAGAGGCAAGGAGGTCCCAATGATAGTTTGGGACCACATTTGATTGGTCCCTTTAAATGTGCGGTCGGTCTGCATTTTTCTATGTAAGCAACAGGGACTTCAAAATAAAAGTTAGTTTTAGATGTGATCTGCTCTGAATTATGCTTTATGATAATTCACCTATAAGGAAGGTAAGATAAAATTGAAAGTGGAAAGTCCCCAGGGGAAAAGGGACAGCTCATCAGGTCTGAGGTATGAGGGTGTCCGATGACTGGACTTCTCTAAATCTGAAGTAGAATCTACTAGTTCCTTTCTAATAAATTAGAGATGGGCAGGCTGTTTGAGTAAGGGAAGGAAGGAGGATAAGGAGATTGTTTGCAAAGCACTGAGTCTGAGATCCAGGAAATGCTATCTTGGTGGATGTATCCAACACTTATTAACTCCTGGTTAGACCTCAGCACTGCAGATGGGGTAGAGATGGTACCCAAACTCAACAAACTCAACTGACACTTACAGTCATACAAGTGAATGGATTTTCAGGGAGTTAAAGAGATAGGGGAAGGCTGAAAACTTTCCCTTATGACCAATATTCTAGAATGCAATCAGGAAAGTGCTAGGTCCCCATGTTCAAGAAGAAAGGGAATACTGGAAAGGAGTGCTAACATGCCACAGCTTAAAAGTTGGCTTCCTGTTTATGGAATCATTGTTGAGAGGAAAAGGGAGGGCACTTCCATTGGGTATTAAAAAAAATGAGGGACCTCCTGAGCTATGCACATTTTCTAAGAAATGGAAGGGGGAGACAAACAAGCACACACCTAGCCTTTAAGTTCAGCCAAGATTCAGTGGCTCATATCTCCTTAAGATTAGTGACATGCACTCACAACCAATGACCTGTGTATTAGAAATCTCAAGCTGTTCCTACATTTTCATTTTTAGATCATCAACTAGGTAACTCCTCCCCTCAGCCCTCATATCTATCCACAGGTTCTCAGTTTCAGTTCCACTTGCCCTAGTTCTTGGGTTTGATTTTGGGGACCAAGAGTTCCAGTGACTATGTCGGTGCTGATCATCTCTAAAGGTCTACAACAGAGAGCAATGCAGATGGAGGCCACAGGGAAGGAAACGATCATCCAGCTCTTTTGTAGTTCACACACCAAGGGCTGTGTGCAAACTAAGATTTTTATCATACAAAAGACTGTCTTCACCTTAAAATCTGGGATTATATCACAGAGATACCACGGGCACAAATTAAAGTAGCATTAACTACCTCTAGCAACGCAAATTGGTTTATAACTTTTTGTTTCTCTATATTATTTTTTAAATGGTAATCACTTGCAAAAAATACATTTTCCGCAAATATCAGAACAACTCCACCTGCTGCAAAACAAAAATCCTTAAAAATGCAGATTTATTAATAAAATTTAAAAATTAGGCTACTAAAAGTTTTTAGTTTGTATCTTGTTCAGGGTCTCAAGTAGCCAAATTTGGTCTCCAAATCTCCTTGTACCTAAGGGTGACTTTGACTCCTGATCCACCTGCCTCTCCCTTCCAGTTGGGACTATAGGCATAGGTGATCTGTAGAAGGCTAGCATTTTCATTTAGTTATCTTGAGATAGACTGTTTAATATTACTCCATGCTTTAATTTGTTACCCACTGGTTAAAGATAATGTTAAAAATTCTGTTTCTGTCATAGAATTGTTTACTGTTCATGTTTTGAAAGTATTTTCTTTTAGAGCTAGAGATATTAGACAAATTCCAGACATATATTACTTAATTAGATGATGATCTGAAGCTAGACTGAGCTTAGGATGCCAAAGTGAAGAAGGACCAGCATTTTAGTGGTCTGGATAAAGACAGTAGGTTATTAAGAAAGTAAGGTTAATGGAAGTTTGGCAGAGCCTGATTCTTAACATGGATGATACTGAGAGCAAATTTTGAAAAAAAAAAAAAAATCTGAATTGTAAGTACCACTCCTAATGCTGTTAGGGATAAGTGCTTCCATAAATACATCCCATATATATAGTAGGTACTGGCATTTGTATGTCTGATGTCCACATTCACTCGCTATCTGAGACATGAACAATTTGACACAAATGAAAACACTATAGTGAGGGTTTTCTCTCCCCTTTACTGCAAAGAAGCAATGTCCCTTCAAAGGCTTACAAACTGGAGATGAGCTGGTAGGCATGGTGGTGCACACCTTTGATCCTAGTGCTCAGGAGGCAGATCTCTGGGAGTTCAAGGCCAGCCTGATCTACAAAGTAAGTTTCAGGACAACTAGGGCTGTTACTCAGAGAAACCCTATCTCAAAAAAGAAAAACAAATAACAAAACAAAACACCCCCAGAAAATAAAACAGAGCAAACAAAAAAATTCCTAAATCTCACCACCAACAAAAAACTAGAAACCACAAACACTCACTATTTTTGTTTAATGCTCAGCCCTGTAACTCCTGATTCGACACTCTCATTTATTACAGAATGTATGATGATCTGGAATTGGACAGTTGACTATGCAGTCAGACAGCAAGCAAGTGGATTTCTATATACTGGGAGGTATCTTCCCACTAGGTCCCCAAACAACAGATTAACAAATTTAATCACAGAGTTCTTGAAGGATCAAAGTTGAAGAAATCAGCATCATGGAGAGCTTGTAGATGTACCTGTTGCACTGGTCACTGCTTTGCCAGGTAACCTGGATTGTCCTGTTTGCATCTGTTAAACAACTGGCAGGATGAGAGGATCTCCAAGGTCATTTGTTGCTTAGAAATGCTATTACTATATGTGAGAAGTGGGAGAAAATTAGAAAATGCAAGCTCTAATTCCCACAAAGCCCAAACAACACACCAGGATGCCCAAACTAGGTTGACATCTTGTAAAGGTCTTGTTGTTCAAAGTAGAGAGAAATGGGGGCTGGGGTGGGTTGGAACACAAAACAAAAAATCCTCCCCTAAAAGATTTTTTTAAAAGGTAGTATTAATTATGGAAAAAAACTTCTGCTCGGTTTGAAGTAGCCACGTTCATGAACTGTTGAATATCTTTGATGTGCCACTACAATTTAAGCTGCTAATGTTCTATTCGAAATTATTACTATTATTTTGCCTGCAATCTCTGAAACCTGGATTGGTGAATCTTGCCTTGGGTGGGCACAAAATGAAGCCAACGTTAAGGAGGCAGACAGTTTACAAATACACGAATAAATAAATAAATAAAACAGAAGTGACACTGTTAGAGGAAAAGAGAAGCCAACAGTTGCACAAAGATCAAAGGCAAAAAAGGAGAAACTTGTTTAGTTAATGCTGAGGCTTGGGGGGGGGGCATTTCATGTACTTGCGAGGCCCGTCCATCCATCCACACCACACATCGTAGCCAAGCTATTCTAAACTGATGACAGATCCAACTCCAGGGTGGACAGGGAGCAAAGCGAGGATCTCAGAATCTAAGATCCGGGGCCAGATCTCCCTTCTGGAAGAACGATGGCGTTACCCTTAAGATGAATGCTAAATAAAGCTGGGTCTTTCGTCCAAGAAGAAAGAAGCGTTAGTCCAAAAATCAACGAGAAAGGGGCTAAAGAAAAAAAGGGAAGCGCCTTTCCCATTTTTAAATTTCCCGCACCCCCTTTTCTCTCCGCCTCCCCACACCGTCTCCTTTTCCAGCATCAACTCCAAGGATCCCGCACCGGGAGGCAGTCGGGCGGGCGGGACAAGCCTTAGGAAAGTAGGCGGGGCTGGCCCGATGGGTATTTCGGTGCCCGATTTGTGCTGTCTTCGGCGGCGGTTCCTCCTCCGCTGGGTTACTGGATTGCACACGCGGCCGTGCGCTCGGCTCTCGATTGCTCCGGCCTATCACCCTGGGATGCCGCCTGCCGCTGCCGCCAGCGCCGCGGCTGCCGGGCTTGTGGCTTTCTCAGAGGAGCGCGAGCCGGAGCCCGAGCAGCGGCCGGAGCGGCGGCCTGAGAGTTAGCGGGCCGGCCTGCGCTTTCCGCAGGAGCAAGCCGACGCCAGACGGACAGAAGCCGGCTCGGGTGCGCCCCGCAGGCTGAAGGAGCCGGCGATCTGAGCCCCGGAGGCGGCGGCGGCGGGAGCCGGTCAGAGGGGGCGGCCCCTGGCGGCGACGCCCCCGAGCCCAGCCCTGCCTGGCCGCACTGCATCCTCGGCTCGAGCCCGGGCCGCCTTCGGACGCGCCCGCGGGGGCGGGAAGCGAGCCCGAGCTCCCCGGTGCTCCGCGTCTACTCCGGACCCGCACCTGAGCCGGGTCCCGCCTCCGCTCCGGACCACGCTGGACCCGCCTCCCGGCCTGGGTCCCACCCTCCGCTTGCAGGTGGGCTGCGGCGGCCGGCCCTCGGGCGGTGGGCGGCGGGGAAGGAGGTGAGCGGCATCGGTGCCCGCTGCCGCTCGGGTGCTGCTGGCCACGCCGTCGTCCCTTTCCAGCAGCCAGGGAGCCCGCCCTGCCGCCGCCGCCGCCTGCTCCTTTCGGGACACCATGGAGCTCTCCCCGTCGTCCGGAGGAGCCGCCGAGGCGCTGTCGTGGCCGGAGATGTTCTCGGGGCTGGAGTCTGACTCGCCGCTGCCCCCGGAGGATCTGGACGCGGTCGTCCCAGTCAGTGGGGCAGTGGCCGGTGGCATGCTGGATCGGATTCTTCTGGAGTCGGTGTGTCAGCAGCAGAGCTGGGTCCGGGTGTACGGTAAGGATCGCAGGCCGTCTGTCTTACAGGCCACTGTTTCTTCTCTTCCCTTCCATTCCCAGTCCCCATCTATCCCAGGTCAGCTGCTCACATCCCTTTTAGTTCCAGGAAATGCGTTTTTGACAAGTTTTTCCAATATAGCGCCTGGGTATGTGACTCAGTAGGATCTTTGGACCTCTTTAGATATCCTCAGTAAGTTTATAGAGTTGAGCTATCCAAACGTAATTCTTAGGTGATTAATTAAGGGCACTTGGGGCTGAGTCTTTAGGAAGGTATGATGGTACAAGGCACAAAACCGAGTGAATGGGATTTCTTTTCCTTCCTGTTGAGTGAAGCAAGTGTGGGAACGAAGATATGAAAAAGCTTAGTACAAGATGAGCTAATGGGTGAAAACAAAACAGCTCGAGAGCGCGAGCCTCAGCCCAAATTCAAGGGTTTGGTAGCTGTAGATTTATCTACAGCTTTTCTTTGAACCTTACTCTTCACTTAACGCTGAGTGCATAGATTGTTTCAGATTGCACCATTGTTTCTGGTTTTCATTGTAAAGCGACAGGGTTGCCACTCAGCAGGTTTAAAGTGATGAACACACTAAAAACTTCCCCTTTCTGCATTCCTAGTAACCACCTTTTAAATTAAAACGGAATGATGGTTTTCTATTAAGGTAAGGCTGTGGCAACATTAAATATGCTGGTTTTGAAAAGTCATAGCCCAAGGATTTGTAGCCTGCATTCACACTTTAGTTGTGGCTTTCCAAGATATTGAAATAGAAAGATGTTTGTCACTTAGCTTACATGACCATAAAAGACATAAGTAATGTGGCTGAGTAGAAGACGACCATTTGTAGCATCTGGGATTAAATATAGTGTTGAAATGCTCTTCTGAAGTCGTGTGAATCTAAGCCTGTTAGTGATCAGCATATTATATTTATTTTTGGCTTTCATACTTCCAAATAGGGTCTATGCTTTACAGTTCAAGACCAACTTTTGCATGGTTTTCAAGTTGCCTTTTGAATGGTTCAGTTGACTTCAAGACTTCATGTCCATCTCTGTGAGGAAGATGTCAGACATTTGACTTCTTGCCTCAGTTCTGCCTCTAAATTATTAAATAATTTAGGGCAGACTAGGTCACTTTTTTTTTTTTTTTACCTCAGATTTCTTACCTATAAAGTGAATGGATTGGATTAAATATTCTGTAAAGGTGCTTTCAGTCATAAAAGTCAGCAACTTCTCTTATGACTAGTTTTTAGAAATTTCTGTACATACCACTTTGTGTTTTGCTGCTCTCTCTCTCCTCTCTCTCTCTCTCTCTCTCTCTCTCTCTCTCTCTCTCTCTCTCTCTGTGTGTGTGTGCTGTGATTATGAATTAAAGCAAAGATATGGAACTGATGCAGAGTTACTCAATTCATTCTCAGCAGATTAGATTAAAACCTTTGGTGCCTGTCTGCTAGCTCAGTTTAGGTGATCACTTATAACAAATATTTATGAGAGTCTAAAAACTGTTCAAGTATAAATTGGAACACATTATGGCTTTACTTTGCTGTTTTATCTTGTCTACATACACTTTCACATACTGTTTTTTTTATGATGTTAGAGATAGGACATGTTATTCTAAGAATATGATAATTTGGTAAACGAGTTCAGAAATTGGGTGTTCTAGGTATGAGTTTAAATATCATCTGTCACATGTTACCCATATACATTTATACTATTGTTGTGATAGTCTGTTTCTAGAACTTGTCATATGCATGTTTTGCGCATACATAAAACACACATCTACTCCTAGAAATTAGTAGTGTACAACTGGGACTGGGAGGCTGATGATTTTCTTTTTGGTTTTGCCATAGCTTGGTTGTCACTTAACGTTGTGACAACCCCTGGTTCCAGGTTTCTGTATGCCAAGTGGAGTCTGTAGTAGCTGGTTTACATTCACATACATTCATACACAAGAAGGTATTCAGAGGGAGCGTTTCTCAGTCAAGTAGCAAACTGTCCACTGCATCATCTCTTTTTGAATATGTGATTTCTGTCAGTTAATTAGAAATCATTTTTTATTTACAGTTTAATACTGCTCTTTTCTTCTAAGAAGGTTCACTCCAGACACTGCTTTGGTTGCCCATAGTTGGTTAACAAACATTCCAAACTAAACAATACTTGGCTGTTTTAGGCAAATTTAAAAATTGTCTGTTGTATGATTCTTTGAGGTCAGAATAACAGAAAGCAGAAACTTGGTTTTTAGAATCATACTATTTAGACAGAGTCTCATTATGTAGCCCTGGCTGGCCTAGAACTTGATATGTAGACCAGGCTGGTCTCAAACTCACTGAGATCTGCCCGTCTCTACTTCCAGAGTGCTGGGTTTAAAGGCATGAGCCACCATGTTCAGCTGGAAAGTAATATTTTAGGGAATATTAGTTTGTTTTTCTTGTTTCTTATCTTCTTTGTGTATCATATTTGATCTATATAACAAAGAATTTTTTTTCTTTTCCTTCATCATGATTCACCTATTTCAAAGAAACACAGGAATTGGGAACCTTGTGTAGAGTATACAACTGGAGGTTGAGAACCTGCCTTTTTAATTCTGGCTTTGTCACAAATTGGTTCCCTAACTTTGGACAAATAGTTTTAGCTCTTTAGCCCTAAGTTTATGTGCATCAAATGTGGAATCTGGTTTAATTGGTTCTATTGTTTTAACTACTACTTAGCTTACAAATTTCATCCTATCTTTTTTTTAATATTTATTTTTATTTTATGTGAATTGGTGTTTTGCCTGCATATATAACTGTGTAAGGGTATCAGGTCTTAGCATTACAGACAGTTGTTAGCTGCCATGTGGATGCTGGGAATCGAACTCAGGTCCTTGGGAAGAACAGTCAGTGCTCTTAACTGCTGAGCCATCTCTCCAGCCTCTCATCCTGTCTTTTGAAACCAGTCACTGAACAAGTTCTCAGTGCTTTTAAAATTCTCATTATGAGGAGACTCTTGGGAATCATTTTCATCAAATGGTCAATGAACTGAATTGAAAGAAGGAAAGTCAGAGTGAGCTGTGTCTTTGCTTGGGATATTGTCACATATTAGGAAGGTGGGGTAGGATGCTGCTCAGGCCTGTCTTACAGTGTGGAGATATATCTATATGGTTTTAAAGGTGGACTCCACTGAAAAGTGATATTGAGTGATGCTGGATGCTGGCTACAGCTCACATCCTCTTTACACTTTTTTTGAAAAAAAAAAAAAACTAACAAAAATATCTCTTCCTTCTTAAGGATATGCACAGAAACTTTTAAGAACAGCATTTTCTTAATTTACTTCACAAATCTGAAGACTGACACCATTCTTACTTTATGGTTAACAGGTTTGGCTCTTTGATTGATAATACATTCAGAGCTTTGCATATTGCCATAATTTAGAAAACTTCTCTGGAATATGTTCAGAGAACTTTATAGTAGGTGGATCTATATTTAGGGCATAAACAAATGCAAGTCTTTGAGAAAATGTTTATGCTGCCTTTATTTGAGTAAAATGTTTCATTCCAGTGTTATATTATCATGCCCATGTCCTGTCAAGAATATAAATTTTTGACACTATATTCTTTTTTTCTTTTATATTCTTGCCTTGCCACCTCCTTTATTGTCATTAGGTCTGGCAGTTTGGTCCTTTGCCTTATAGGAAATAGGTGTTGAATATTAATTTATCTTCCCTTTGACCATTTAGAGCTCAACCTGATTGATTTTATGGCTAGTAGAACAGCTTAAACAAAGACATGCCACAAACAGCTAAATATGGATTCAGAATCCAAGAGCATCAAATGCAGAACATTTCCCAGATATTTATAGCGTAGAGCAAAGTCGATTGGCTGCAAAAGCTCAGCAGGCTAGCAAAAGGAAACGGAGCAGCAAAGTCAGCTTAGCTCTACTGTCTGTCTTTTCTGATAAACAATGAGAACACTAAAACTACTTCTTCATGAATGGGTAGGATACCCTGGGAGTAATTTAAGCTGCTCTAGAATTGTCTGTGGCAGTGCTCTGAACTCATCAGTGTAACAGGTTTTGCAAATGTGTGCAATGATCATTCTTGGAGAGTTTGAGACCAAGTATATTTAAGAGTGAATAAGAAATCTTGTACTATGGGGGCTGGAGAGATGGCTCAGCGGTTAAGAGCACTGACTGTTCTTCTGGAGGACCTGAGTTCGGTTCCTCTATGGATCTACATGGCAGCTAACAACTGTCTATAATTTCAAGATCTGACTGACACCCTTACACAGTTATACATGCAGGCAAAACACCAATTCACATAAAATAAAAATATTTAAAAAAAAGAAATCTTGTACTTAAAAATTTTAATGGTACCATTAGAATTTATCTAAAGTATTTAGTTAATAAAATGAGTAACAACATTACCATTAAGTTAGTGTAGATCTCTGTTTTTATTGATTGCAAAAGGAAGCTGCTGAAAAGTTTTTAAAAGTTGTTGGTTACTATTTCTGCAAACACAAGGAAAAGGAAATTAATTATGCTGCGTTAAGTACTGTGGACTTTTAGAAATACAGACAGTGGGAGTTGGTAAACATTACTCCTGTGAGCTGATGGGATGGAAGTCTTATAGTTATAGTGTTGTATGTGGTTTCTGGTCCAGACTTTCTAGTCTAGCCCAGAGGTTTGGACCCACTCTCACCCCCACTGCCACTTAGGCCCAAATAATCACACAAACACTTGTATTATTTTTAACCCGATCGAACTAGGGCCCAGACACAATTGCTAGCTAACTTTTTACTCTTAAACTAACCCATCTTGTTCAGCCATGTGGCTTAGTATCCTTTCTCAGAGTAGTATTTCAACTTCTTTCCTCTGTGTCTGTCTGTGGCATCTCTGCTCTGTTCTGAGATGTTCCCAGAGTTTTTTTAGTCTAGTAGTCCCGCCCACACTTCCTGTTTGCCTCTGGCCAATCAGCTTTTATTAAACTAGTAGGCAGGGCAGTTATTTACAATGTAATAACATAATCCCACTACATTGTAGTGTATGATATTTAATATGTTTCAAGGATTGAGTCAAAGATGAAGTCTAGTTCTGGGCTTCTAAAGATTTGGTATTTGGGGGCTGGAGAGATGGCTCAGTGGTTAAGAGCACCGTCTGCTCTTCCAGAGGACCCGGGTTCGATTCCCAGCACCCACATGGCAGCTCACGGCTGTCTGTAGTTCCAGTTCCAGGCAAACACCGAGGCAAATAAATAAATAAATAAATAAATAAAAGTGTTTAAAAAAAAAAAAAAAGATTCGGTATTTATTTAAGATGTTATAACCAGCAGCAAGTCTGGGAAAGCTTTGGCCTACTATGGGTTTTTTTCTTTCCCTGAAACAGGGTTTCTCTTTGTAATCCTGATGTCCTAGAACTTGTTCTGTAGACCAGGCTGGCCTGGACCTCAGAAATCCACCTGTTTTTGCTGAGATTAAAGGCTTTCAAAGAATACCTGGCTCCATTTTGGTTCACTATGAATTAGATGTATTTCACTCACTGGCTTTTTTATAAGATGGTTTTACCTAACTTTGGGTATTACTAGTGATTAACTCTTATTCTTTTTCTTTTTTTGCTTCCCCTGTCCTCAATTACTCATTCTTACATGCTTATGTAGTCTGTTTTGTAACAATGTATATCAGGATGAAGTTGTTCAATCAGGTCTGAATGTTTTGGTGCTCTATATATTGATTGGTAGAAGAAAGGTCAGTGATGTTCATATTATTTATTTTAATTGTCTCAGTATTGTTGGTTGAACTATTACAAATGAGTAATATTTTAGAAATTCTTAGAATCTAAGCTTGAGTCCAGTATTTATAACCTGTCATAAGTTCTGAATGTTGATGTCCAAATCATTTGTGTGTGTGTGCGCATGTGTTTATGTATATATATATATATACATACACACACACATAAGGGGGCCAGAGCTGGATGTGGGCTCTTGGCTCTATTACCTTGAGACAGTGTCTTTCACTGAGCCAAAATCTAGCTGTTTTTGCTAGGCTGGATGCCAGTGAGCTCTCAAAGATCTGCCTGTCTCTGCTTACAGTGCTGAAGGTGCAAACATACTTCAGTCATACATAGCCATGTCTGGCCTTTTATGTGGGTGTGGGGGATTCAAAATCAGTTCCTCAGCTTGCAGTGAAACTGCCAACTCACCGAGTCACTTTCTCAGTCCTCCAAATTCATTTTATATGTATTAAGAATTCTTTATCAACTGTGTGTGGTGTTACATATCTGTAATTCCAGCACTGGGAAAGTTGAAAGAGGATCTTGAATTCAAGGCCAGTCTGGGATACATAGTAAGAAACAAATAAATTTGTTCTTCTTTCAGATCACAGAGACCTTCTAAGAAAACTTTATATAATAACTTTATATAATTTTAAATTAAATGGAGCTATTTGCTCCATTTTCTTGAGAGAAAATTTCTCATATTGTATGTTCTATTAGTGTTCAGTTCATAGATAGTAGTGAACAATTTCTTTTATATTATCTTAGTACAGTTCTAATTTCTGTCACTGATTAATTACTACCTTATTTTCATAGAATTATAGTATCTTTCATTGACTCAAATTATGTATCTATAATCTCTCAGTCACTGGACATTTTAGAATTAAAAAGTGATTTTAGAAAACTGATATTACATGTTATATAGCATATGCATAGTGACATAAAATCTTTACTGACATTTAGAGAAATCATCAGGAATCAGTCATGTTAATATTTCTGCAATCAAACTAAGTGTTCTAAAGACTATAAATAGCTGCATTAGTGTAGGTTAGAGACTACTGTGAGAAAAGATCTCAACAAAGCTGAGGTTTTCAGAGATTTGTGGATTTAGATTACAGATTTGGAAGGAAGGACTTTTACAATTTTTTAACATTTATAAGCAATATAGGCTTATGCAAGAACTGCTTTGATCTTTTCCATGTTGTAAATATGACCATTGAGTGAGTGGTCATATCTGTTGTTGAGACAAGGCCCTACTTTGTATTTCAGGCTGACTTGAAATTCACTATGTAGCACAGGCTGCCTTAAAATTTGTGATGATTCTCCTATAGCCTTCCAAATGCTGGTATTAGAAGCATAAATCACCAGACCCAGGATTTTTTTTTTCCTCCCCCAGCTCAGGATTTTTTTTTTGTAAAACAGTCCTGGCTGTTCTGGAACTCAGTCTGTAGACCAGACTAGTCTTGAACTCATAGAGATCTGCCTGCCTCTGCCTCCCAAGTGCTGGGATTAAAGGCCTGCACCACCACTGCCTGGCCCATACCCAGGTTTTTGAGTACTCATAAAATTGTGTTCCATTATGTTGGTAGAAATAAATTTCTGTCATTACTGAGGAAAAGGAACTCACTTGACTAAGACAGTAGGTTTCCCTGAGATTACCAAAGCGGCCATTAGAAAGAAGGGTGAGGTTAAGTTGGAGCATGGGGTTTATGTAATCGTTCTTTACAGTTGCTCTCTTCCAAAGTACAAAGTGATTTGATCACCTCTTAAGTAGGCTAACCACAAAGAAAGCATCAACTAATGTCTGAGTTGATCCAGAAAGAATTTAGCCATTTGCTCCCTTATTCTACTTTATTGAAAAAACTTTGAAGTAGCTAAGAGGTGTTTGGTCTTGCTTACTAGGAAGAAGAGTTTGAAGTGTACTGAAGGCACTTCTGAAATTGCTTCACTGGTTTTGGCAGAGGGATAATTGCTCTCTGATGTTTGTAAAAAAGCAAAACAAAACAAAAAACCCATCTTTCTTCCCAAAGGCTACCAAGTACTGCTGAAAAGCAGTAAGTAGAGAACTGTACAAATTTAATAGACCTTATTTTCTAGTGAAAGGCAGTCTTGAAGAAATGTGTGAAAGAAAATAGCAAGGAAACAGCAAATGTTAATAAGTGTACAGTAAGGAAACAAAACTTAAACCTTTAAAGATTTAACAAAACCTTATTTGTTAGATTATTTTATTTTTGTAAATCTTTTGCCTGTATATATGTGTGCACACCACTTGTGTGCCTGGTACTGTGTAAGTCAGAAGGGGCTTTGGATCCCCTAGAACTAGAGTTATGGATGGCTGTAATTCACATGGGTGCTAGGAATCAAACCCAGATTCTCTATAAGAGCAACAAGTGCTCTTAACCGCTCGGCCATCTCTCCAGTTCCCATTTGCTAGATTATTATGTTGAGGTTATGATCTTTCTTATTTCTGCCACACAATTAGATATTAGAAAATTAAATTTTCTACCCTTTTCTTACCATGTTACTCTCATTAGTTTTTCATTTGCTTTTATGCTAAGGTTCTAGTTTCAATCCTGATTGGACTTTTATTCATCAATGGTTATCTTCAGTATTGCTTAAGTTCTAGCCTCATGTTACTTGCAGTAGGCTTCACCATTTCTGAGCCTAAGGGTTTGGGAATATGGATATAGAGTGGGATTGTGGACACTTTAGAGAAGAAAATACCTAACAAAACAAGAAAACAAACTTCAGAAGTGTGAAAAGTTAAAAAGTAATTTTAAGTCAGTAGCCCTGAGTCTTTGTCAAATAGTCTTTTAAAAGATGTCCTCACCAGAGAGAAACTGGCTCAGGAAGTTTAGCTTATTTCCAAAATTGGAGACAAATTCCACAATTTGTCAGGATTGGAACTCTTAACCTCAGATTCCTTAGTCTCCTGATTTAGCTTCTAGATCTTACTGCTTCCCTTAGGGAGATGACCTTTCAAAACAGAGGGTTAGGAAAACTCTACAATGAGAAATACCAGATTGTTAGTTTCACAGTCTTTAAGGAAACACTGGAAGTACCATTACCTAGGTAACAAAAAACAAAAATGAGCAAAACATCCACAAAGCAGGAGGATGAGAATAATCTCAGCAATCCTTTTGAGGTAAACCAGAAGACAGAGTCTATGTTTTTCATCTCTTTTGTCTTAGTTCCTTAGGTAGAAATTCTTAAAATGTGATCTGAATTGATATGTTAAAGAAACTTTATAAAATAAGCAACACATTCTTTTGTTTTAAAGTTTACAAAGCACGAATGGTTATTTCTTGAGTTGTCACCCAGCTCTCCTTTCTAGCCCTCCACTTCCTCATCTTACCAATAAATCATTGAACATTTTATTTATCTTCCTGTTTCTAGTTACAGTATACAAAGAGAAACTTTAAAAATTCTCCCTTACGGGAGGGGAAAAAAATTCTCCCTTAAGTAGAAACCAAGAAATTTAATTAAAATAAACCAAAAAAAAAAAAAAAAAAAAAAAAAAAAAAAAAAAAAAAAAAAAAAAAAAAAAAAAAAAAAAAAAAAAAAAAAAAAAAAAAAAAAAAAAAAAAAAAAAAAACCCAAGAGACAAAAAACCAGAGCCCAAAAGCCCCACAACAAAAAAACCTAGACAGGAATGGTGGTTACATATCTGTAATTCCTGCATTCGAGATTGAGGCAGGAGAATTGTTACAGGTTTGAGGCCAGCCTTGAATACATAGTGAATTCCAGACCAGCTTGGGTTAAAAAAAATAAATAAATAAAGGATTTTTTTGTTTTATGATATTAATGAGATTGTGAGCCAGTTTGCTAGGAGTTTGGGCATCTGGAGTGAGTTTTTAGTTGTTTTATATTTCGATTGATACTATCATAGATTTTTACTATTTATGTGCATTTTCTCTGTTTTAATATATGATAATCCAATTAAAAGCATTGATTTGATCTATGATTTAACTTATTCCTCTCTCTCCTTAGTTATTAATATGTTTGAAATATTCTTTCTATCATTTTGTAAAGAGATGCCTTATTTTCTTTTGTCTTTGGTTTTTCTTTCTTTCTTTCTTTTTTTAAATTTATTTATTATGTATACAGTATACAGAAGAGGGTACCAGATGTCATTGTAGATGGTTATGAGCCACCATGTGGTTGCTGAGAATTGAACTCAGGACCTCTGGAAGAACAGCCAGTGCTCTTAACCTCTGAGTCATCTCTCCAGCCCTTGTTTTTGGTTTCTCAAGACAGTATTTCCCTGTGTACCTCTGGCTGTCCTGGAACTCAAACTCAGAGATCTGCTTGCCTCTGCCTCTTCAGTGCTAGAATTAGAGTATGCAACCATGCTTGGCCTGGGATTCCTTTTTTTTTTTTTTTTTTTTAATAGTATATAATACATAGATTAACCATAATTTGCTTAATTAGTCCCCAGGCTTTACAGTTATAAGTGATATTTTGGTGAATAATCTTGAACATAAGCCATTTTACTTGTGTGCAATTATATCTATAAGAAAAATACATAGAATTTCTAGGTATGTATTGTAATTTTTTCAAAACATGAGGTTTTTTGTATGTATGTGATTTTGATTATTGAATCTATTTTAACTTAAAAATAACTATTATTCTTACATATTTTACATTAGTGTCAATTTAATTTATTGGTGCAAAGACATTGCTACATTGCTTTCCTTTAAAAATTTATCTGTTTGTATTTCATCATCATATATGAAGCATGCCTATCTTTCCAAATTCAAGTAGTTAAAATTTTTGATTCTGGCTGTGTGAAAGGTTTAAAAAGAAGAAATATTTACCCAGAAGTTATATAGATCAAGGCTTCAACATTTTCCATTCTGGTCTCTTAGTCTCTTTATATTCACGAGCCAGTATTATCTGCAAGTGATTAAATTATAATTATTATTAACTATTTAACTAATTTAATGATTATATTCTTTTAGACATCAATGTTTATTTTTTGATGGTGTTGGGTGTTAGTCAACTAAACCCTATTTCAGATGTTTATGAAGGTGCTAGAGTAGCAAATGTCTTTATGTTCAAAAACAGAGCTCTATGTGTCAACAGAGCTTCCATTTCCTTAGGCTGAAATATTTCCAAAGACCTGGGACTTAGTGCCGGATTGGTGCAGTCTTCCTGAAAAGAAATTATGCAGTGACATAGAAATGTGGTTTATAATTCTAATACTTGATGACATATTGCTACTTATAACATAGCTTCAGGGAGTTCCTTACATCTTACATAGCATTTATTAAATAGCCTCAGGGTCTTAATGCTTGGGAGATTGGTTTTCAAAACTGGAATTATTTTCCAGTGGTATTTACTTTGATTAGTGGCATATTTTAATTTATTTTTTCTTAAATATTTTTTTATGAGTATTGGTATTTTGCTTCATGTATGTCTGTTCTCCATATACATGTTTGGTGCCTCAGAGGGCCAGAAAGTGAGTTGACTTTAGTTAGAAGTGAATCAGTTTTGTACAAGTGGTTTCATGATTGATTAGCTTGCATAATTGATAGACCTTAAAAAAGAAGACTACTGACTATCAAAATGAATGTTTCATATTCTAAAAAATGATTTTGGGCTGGCAATGGTGTTGCATAACTAAAATTTTACTGAGTTTGAGGCAGCCTAGTCTATATAGCCAACCCAGCGAAGGCTACATGGTGAAACCTGATCTCAGACAACAAAGCAATAGAAAGAAAACAAAACGAACCCCCAAGCCCCAAAACAAAAAGAACGACTGTACTTACTCTCAATATTTTCTAGTTTGTCAAGATGTCTCAGTAGTTTTCCTTCTTACAGAAATTGGAATTTATGTCATATTCTTTGAACCCAGCTTGCTAAAATGGCTAAGAGGAGTTAGGTTGTATGTATTAATTCCTGTTGAACTACAAAGATTTTCTAAGCTAAAAGATTTGATATGGTAGCTCGAGAGATGGCTTAGAGGTTAGGAACACTGGCTGCTTTTCCAGAGGTCCTGAATTCAATTCCTAGCATCCACATGGTGGCTCAGAACCCTCTATTAAGAGATCTGCTAAGAGATCTGCTCTGTAGCTATCTACAAATCCAGCTCTACAGAAGTTGCCTTAATCAGAAGAGGTAAATCACACCCAAGAAACCATAATGAATAAATAATCTCAGACTAGCAAATCAAAATATGATGGTGTGGGAAACTAAATCATAACAAAATTATAGGGATCACTGTTTATTGATAACTCTCAAAATCAACTGTCTTAATTCCCTAATAAAAAGACAGATTAATAAATTGGATTAAGAAACAGGATTCATCCTTCTGTTATATCCAAGAAACATAGCATAACATGAAGGATAGAAATCACTTCATTGTAAGATGGAATAAGATTTTTTCAAGCAAATGGGCCTAAGAAGTAAGCCAGATTAGTTATTTTAATATCAGACAAAATAGACTCCAAACCAAAACTAAACAGAAGAGATAAGGAAAGGACACTATAAGTATAGAGCGTTAGCTCATTTGCTTAGTTTTGTCTTGCAATTCTGATTATGCATCAAACACAAGGGCATCCAAGTTCATAAAAGTAATACTACTACAGCTTAAATCACATATTATCCTTCACAAAAGTGAAACACTTAAAAGAAATGTTCAACATCCTTAGTCACCAGGTAAATGCAAATCAAAACTGCTTTGAGATTTCATCTTAATACTAATCAGAATGACTAAAATCCATAAAACAAATGATAGCTTATGGTGATGAGGATGTGGAGTAAGGGGAACACTCATCTATTTCTGGTGGGAGTGCAAACTTGTATAGCCACTATAGAAAATAGTGAGGTGGTTCCTCAGGAAACTGGGAATAGATGTACCTCAGGATCCAGCTGTACCTCTCCTGGGCATATTTCCAAAGGACTCTACATTTTCCTACAGAGACACTTGCTTAGCCATGTTCACTGCTGCTCAATTCATAATAACCAGAAATTGGAAACAGTTGTCTGTCTGTGGAGGACTAGATAAAGAAAATGTCATACATTTACTTAGTAGGCTATTATTCAGCTGTTAAAAAATGAAATCATGAAATTCACAGGTAAATGGATGGAGTTAGAAAATATTATCCTGAGTGAGGTTATATTAGACACCAAAAGACAAATATATGTATATTTGCTTTTATGTGGATGTTAATTGTTAAGTCTTTGATAAACGGGTTACAATACATATAACCACAGAAGTTAGGGAAAGAGTAAAGGACTGGGAGGAGAGATGAATTTTCTTAAGAAAGAGAACTAGAATAGACAGTCATGAGTAGATGGGGTGTGTGAGAGGTTCTAGAATGAGGGTCAAAGGAGGAGCAAGGAAGGGAAGGTCAGGGAGGGGATATGGAGAGGGACAGCTAAAACTAAGGGTCATTTGAAGGGTCATATGGAAGCTCACTTCAGAGAAGTGTCTAAAAATATATACATTTGTGAAAGAAGTCTAAATGGAATCACCAAATACCAAGGAGACAAAGTCCACCTAGACATCTTATCACCAAATGAAAGCTCTAGTGCTGAGAACAGTGGGTTACATTTAATTGGGTTGTTGGCACAAGGTGCCCCATGGACATCCCCAAATAACCCGTGCTATTGTCAAGGCTATTTGTTGCTTTCCGCAAATTGATGGCAAGGCCCTGTTGTCGAAGACAACACTTACACAATTCATTGAAAATGGAGGAGTTGAGTTGGTGCCTTCCTAGAGCCTCCACCCATACTGACTAATGTTCCTGATCCTGGAAGGTACTCTGCATGTGGCTGGAGGAGAAAAGTCAGTGGTGATCTACCTGCAAGGTGCACCGGCCAGTGTGTGATTGGGTTTCAGGCTCACTCTAAGAGATGGAACTCATACTGGATCCTGCTTGTCTGATCAAGAACCTAAGACTACATAGCCCTGGGACTTAGACAAAACCAAATACTACTTTTTTCCTAAAGCAATGGTTCTCAAAATAGACCGTGACCCCATTTGGAGTCACATGTCAGATATCCTGCATATAGATATTTACATTGCGATTTATAACAGTTATGAAGTAACAATAAAATAATTTTATGGTTAGTGGTCACTACATGAGGAACTATGTTAAAGGATTGCAGCATTAGGAAGGTTGAGAACCACTGCTCTAAAGGAATACAACATTAAATGACTCTAATGGCATTTTACTGTATTCATAGATCTATAGATTAATGTCCTCAGCCATCATCAGAGAAGCTTCTCCTGCAGTAGATGGGAACAAAAATGAGACAAAATGAGACAGTATGTAGAGAGTGAGAAACCTTAGAACACTCCATCCTAAGTGGATGTCTCCATCAAATCCTTCCCCTTCGGAGCTCTGGGAAGCCTGTGGAAGAGGAGGCAGAAAGAAAGATTATAAGAACCTGTAGAGATGGAAGCCACTGAGAAAACAAGGCATTCTAAACACAGCAGGACTGACGCACAGATGAATTCACAGACTGTAGTAGTATGAACAAGGCCTGCATCGGGTTTAAGCCCGATGGGGTCCTAGCACTTAGAGGCAAAATGGATACAAGGCCCCACCCCTCACCCAGAAGCTATTTCTAATTGATAACTGCTCACAAAGGAAAAGTTAGTTTTCTCCAGTGGAGTAATTCTGGGTATACAAACCACTCCTTGCCAACTAGAAGGCTAACACAAAATGAACTCAGTGGCAGTTTTGGAGGCTCCTTATCTCATAATGCTTTGCCTGGGCATTGCTTTTATTTTATTTATTTAATAGATTTCCTTGTAGGTCTTTTGCTTATATGTTATGGTTTTCCAATGTTGTGTTTTATGGGATTTCTCTGTGTATGAACATGTATGTGTCTGTGATGTGTTTCTTGTACTTTCTTCTATTTGTTTTGTCCTGTTTCAGTTTGTTTGTTATTATTATTTGTTATTGTTTTTGTTTTTTTCAGATGAGGTTTTTCTATAGTCCTGGCAGTCCTGAAACTGTAGACTAGGCTGGTCAAACTCAGAACTCAGAGATTTGCTTGTTCTTGCCTCCCCAGTACTGGGATTAAAGGCATGCGCTATCATTGTCCAGCTTGTTTGTTATTATTTTGATTTAGTATTATTTTATATATATGTTTGTGTTCTAATTAGAGAAAGAAAGGTTATGGATTTGGGTAGGTGGGAGTTGGGGAGGATCTGAGAAAGTTGGGGGAGGGGAACCATAATCAATATTTTGTATGAAAACAATTTTCAGTAAAAATGATTGAACAAACATCTGTTTTTTTCTAACATTTTGTGTGTGTGTCTGTGTGTGTGTGTGTGTGTGTGTGTGTGTGTGTGTGTGTGTGTGTAGGCTAGAGGACAACTTTTGCACATTTTCTCCTTTTATCGTGTGGGTCTCTGGGATTGAACTCAGATTGTGAGTTTTGTGACTACTACCTTCACCCATTGAATGATTTTTCTATCCCTAAAAAATTTTAGCTAGGTGAAATCATATGATAAAGAGGAGGATGTTTATTTCTGATCTGGCTTCTTTTAGAACATCTTGAGACTGAGCTGTTACCTGCAACATATTTTTTTTTTTGTTATATAGAATATAACTGAATGGATATTCTTTTTGCTGAATTTTTTTGCTATTCTTTGTAACTATGATAGGTAATGGTAATGTGAATATTTACTTTTACCTTTTTCTATTCTGATTTAGTGAGTTATATAGTTAGGTATATGTTTAATATTCTCAGACACTACCAAATGGTTTTTTTAAAGAGATTGTCCCATTTTCCTACTAGCAGTACTCAGTTCCAAATCCACATCCTCCTCAACATTTGGCATGGCCAATGTTGTTCATTTTAGCATTTCAAGATGTATGTAGTAATATCCATTGTGGTTTTAGTTTACATTTCCCTAAAGACAATGCTATTTGAAATATTTTCATATGCTTTAACAGGCATTCATACATCTTCTTTAGTGACATAGTAAATCTGAATGCATGAGTTGTGTGGCTTCTTCATGTATCTTGTACATAGTTTTTAGACATGTGATCTACAATTTTTTTCCCCTTCGTGTCTTGTCTTAATTTTTTTTTTTTCAGAAGTGTCTTTCGAGGGATGGAGAGAAATTAGGAAAATACTTGTATTGCAAGCATTAGGACATGAGTGAGACTGACCCCCAGAACTCACATAAAAATGTCATGAGTCGGGGCTGGAGAGATGGCTCAGAGGTTAAGAGCACTGACTGTTCATCCAGGGGTCCTGAGTTCAATTCCCAGCAACCACATGGTGGCTCACAACCATCTGTAATGAGATCTGGTGTCCTCTTCTGGCACACAGTCATAGTGGAGGCAGAATGTTGTATATATAATAAATAAATCTTTAAAAAAATGTCATGAGTGATAATACACAGCTGTAATTCTATGTCTTGGGGTGCACAACCAGAGAATACCAGATTTTTGCAGGCTAGCCAGTACTGTCTCCTGTACCTCTTCCCCTATTTCTTCTTGTAAATGGTGCAATTAAAACTAAGAGTTTGTATTTGACTTCAGTACATTCCATCTTAAACATTGTTGTCTTCCAGCAAACCAAGTCAGTTCTTTGGGCTTAAGCTGAACTTGTCAGGCTCCTTGCTGGTAGCTTTTGAATAATACTGTTAGCCTACAAGAGGAGTGATTTCCTAAACAGAGAATAGGAGGTAAGAGTAGAGGAACCTGGTTCAGGAACTGCATTGAGTCTATAAGATATAGGTTGTACCACAGATAGGACATTGATTAATGTTTGTATTTGTTGGCTTCTTCTAGATGTTTTCACAGAAAAGTAATTCCTTAAGGTAAAAATAGGTATGTTGGTAGGTCTGACCTAAGGTTTTTATGAGTCTGGTCTTTGTTTTAATATATATATTTTAATGTACATTGATGTTTTGCCTGCATGTATATCTGTGTAAGGGTGTCAGATCTTGGAATTAGAGGCAATTGTTAGTTGCCATGTGGATGTTGGGAATTGAACCCAAGTCCTCTGGAAGAGCACTCAGTGCTCTTAACCACTGAGCCATCTCTTCAGCCAGGTGAGAAGGTTTTTAAAGAAAACATACATAACTGAGGTGTTACATGTCTTGGCATTTCAGGATTGGGTAAAGGGGTATGGGGCATAGTAAGTCCTGGGAACTATTGGCTAAACCTGCAGCGTGAACCCAAGCTTTGAACCTACTGACTGAACTTTCTGTGCAAAACCAAATTTTGAATCCAGTTGCTGTCAGGTGCATTCTCAAGACCTTTCTTTGACTCTTCTTGGACTTGGGCCCTGCCTCAGGCACTAAAGGGTCCTTCCCTGAAACAAAACACTGCAATGGTAAATCTGTGCCTATACATTGGGAGACCAGTCAGAAAGCTATTCAGGCAAGAGACAATGATAGTTTAGGCCAAGAAAAGGATGAAGAGAGAAACATATTTGTAAGGTATTTAGAAGACCAAAATCAGGAAGACTTGGCAGAGAAATGGATGAGGACAGGAGATAGTGTAGGGAGATTTGTCAAGTATAACTTATGGCTTTTAATAGTGAGTAAATAGAGAGGATGCTAATACTGTTATAGATACAGAGTTTTCCACTGGTAAAGTAGAAGCATTTTCCTTCAGAGAATTATATATTTCATCCATTATAACTGTACAAATCAGACCCTTTCCTTGGAGACCTTTTTCTTTCTCTTTCAGTGCTGGGTATTGAAGAACAGGAGGATAGCCTCATGCTGTGCTATAGAGATACACCCTCAGCCCCTCAAAGACTTTCTTGATATCCCTTTGCCTGGTTCCCCACGGCTAAAAGAAATGTTATGTTCTCTGAGCTCCTAGTAAGTTTTACTTAGATTTCTGTTATATAATTTTCTATCATATAACCTCTTGCCTTCTACTTTTTTGCACAAGTGTTTTTCTTTTCTTTGCTGTACTGAATATTGTTTATTGAAAGAAAATTTATTCATTTACACATATTTACATTTACAATTAAGCTCACTTTTAGAGGTTTTGTGAATAAATTCTTACTGCCTGCTCCAATTTCCTACTTCTCTGTTTTCTTTTTTAATGAAAACCTTATATTGTGTTTATAAGAGGATCAGGAGCTTAGGTTTATATAGTATATGAAATCATGATAGGCATTTTTCTTGAAGTTCTTTATAGCAATTTTGTGAAATAGATGTAATTATTGATTACTACATTGAGGCTCTAACAGGTCTGATCTACTCTATTTTTTAGTCTACTCTCTACTAGCACAAAGAACATAGTTCTGCTGTTATAG